>JABASD010003061.1:0-22209 GCA_019776165.1 Pogonognathellus flavescens
TATTGGTTATAATTTAATTGAAGGTATAAACAATGCGGTGCTTTCTATCTTATAGTATTAGTGGAACATGGTTTTCTGCAAAGCTGTTATTTACGTCTTGTCAAACTGTCTCAGACTCTGGGGATTCATGTACGACGGAATAATGCAAATGTATCGTGGCAATTTCGCGTTGTGTAATTAGGTAAGTGCTAAGGCGGAGTGGACATTAGCATAGAGACAGAATGTTCCTCCGCAGTAGGAGCTGTATTTGCGTGATTAGCCGCAGCTACCACTGATAAATAAATACTATACACTAAATCGAAAGCTGTCACAGTAACTGTCAAGTGTGTGTCTATTGACAGTATGTAACGTAGTTGGGCATTCCGTGCAATTAAATAATTGTTGGTATTATTAAGGAGGAAGGTTGATTAATGGTAGAAGAGCATGTACTGAAAGATGTTTGTGTGATGGACAGGAAGCAGAAGGGAAAAGTTGAAAAGTGATACCTCTCATGTAAATGTAGGCCGTTCCCTTCATGTTGCTTTGGTTGAGAACAATGAGGTTGAGAATGTTGCCGATGATGCCCAATGCACAAATAGTTGGCCAGAGAATTCCGTAGGTGATGTATTTGACATCCTCAATGCCAATCCCCACAACTTCTCCACTCGTGTTAATATTTACACACACTGGCAATTCCAACAGTTCACTGAATGACTTGCTCTCGTTGTTGACAACAGTTGACGTGTCATTGTCGCTCAAGTATCTCATAAGCGTGTAGTCTTGCCCCGAGTCAGAAAATTCCTCCGAGTCCATTTTTCTTCCCCGGTGTCGTGGAAGAAGCAGCCTTCCCTTCAACTTCTCTACGTGCTCTTCCCAGAACGATGGCAGGACGACGATTTGTATGCACTACTTAACTTTCTTCCTTCTTCACTCTATCTAGTCAAAAATTAATCCACTAATAAATTTTTCTTCAAAACAACAAGACTCCATGTAAAAAGACAGCAAAGAAATCTTGCGCAATTATTTTGCGTAGTTTAACTAACACCCGGCGTTTATTGCCTCTCTCTCTCTTGCACAGAAAATATGTTCTACGGACTAACTTCTACTATAAAAGAAGAATAAGAAAGGAAATGAAAAGAAATCATTTGAACTTCAGACACGTCGTCTCAAGAACTCTCTTATAATTTTGTTTGGTTCTACTTTGAACTTTAGGTGTGCGTGGAGAAGCCCTGGAAGTCAAAACGAAAATAAACATTTGCCTTTGCCTATAGTACAAAAGTGTGGAAGTATTTCATGACGAGGCTGGGCAAGGATCTAAGTAGTATACGCAGTAGAGATAATAATTATTCTTTATGATAATTATTTTAACCTTTAACAGTCCCACTTAACTAACTGCTACGTGTCTTTATACTGCACTTAGTACTTTAGCAGTCTCATAATAATTACACAATCCTTCTACAGTCCACTCCTTTACTACGAATATCTCTATTAGTTGCAGGATTATCCAATAAGCAAAATCATTTCGTCCTGCCTTTATGGCACTGCTAACGAACTTGTTTGTACAACATGCTACTACAAATACTGCTACTATTGTAACCCATAAATTATAAACAGACACCTGTGCAATTTAAAGGCACAAATAATTTATTTATTTATACTTAGCAGAGAATTTTGTGTGAGGAATATCATACTTTAAATTGATATGATGATAGGCTTTGATGGGATGATATAAGAAATAAATTGAAAAGGAATTATTCTACATAAACGAGGGATTGTTTGTACTTGTATACGTTTGTTTGGTAGTGGTAGTAAATATTATTCTATAGAGAGCCATGTTCTATATATCTGTAGAATTGTGTGGTGGTGGTGGTTGTTGTGAGCAATTACCCAGAGATAAGGAACAGCATTGATGTGTACCATTGAAGAATTAAATTTACAACGTTTGATAATTAGACAGAGAGAATTGCACAAGGTGAAGCGTGTAGAGTCGTTTTGTTCTGTGACTCTATCTCTCTCATTATTAACAACAGTCTATGGCACAGAACAAACATAAAGCAGCTCCTCCAACCAAAAGACGGACATGGCAAAGAAACAACAAACAAACCGGTTTTCGTTCATTGTCATCGCACATTCATCATCCAAAAACCATACCAACATTAAAACATGCACTCCATTGCTTGCACACAGCATTAAGCCATTCGAAGTACGATGTCGCAGTTCGTAGACCTTTCTTGTATAGAACCAACTACACGCACACACAACACACAGAAAATAATAATTATGTCTATGTGTATCAATGATAACTCAATGAAAACTCTGCTCCTAACTGACTTACACACAATCAAATAATAACAAGTGCACATTGCACACAGACAATCGCACAACACGAACAACTAATAAAGCCACTAAAGTGCGAACTTCTGTGTTGTGTCTTATTTGTGTGTGTGTTGAGTACTCCAGGTTGTTCTGCCCCAGAGAGACTCATCTCTTTGCCTTGTTCTTCTGCACTACTGTCCTGCCTCTTTTATTCCTACATACCTCATATCCATGTTGTTCTTTGTATAGCAAAAGCAAAACTAGAAGACGGCAATGTAAATAAATAGGAGGAAGGAGCGCTTCTAAGAAATACATGGTCTCTCTATGTGTGCTAGTAGAACGTAGAAGAATCTGTTCTGTTTGTGCAGAATCACTCGAGGTGATTAATTCATGTCAACTATGTAAATAAGAATCATTACAACTGTAATAAACTAGGAATAATCTGAAGAATAATGTCATTGGGCCATTTCAGCTTGTCTTGTGAGTCTGAGGCATTCTTCTCTGCACATAAAGTCCGCAACTCAAAGCAATTATCAATAAAATGTTTTTTCTGTCTGCTGTAACTGCTGCAACTGCTGCACACTCTGCTAAAACAACACAACTGCACTGCCACTACACTTCCACGTGTAAATAATGAATGAGTCTATTTACCTTTACACTCAACTGCCACTGCACGATACGAAATAAATGATTCTGATCGGCTAATCTTGGCAATTCAGCTTTCTGTGATTTTAAAACGGGTGCAGGAGTAGTGGCAGTGTGTAAACGTGTTGGAGGTAGGAGACGGAGACCTGTGGTGGAGGTACACAAACACAAATACTACTACATGGTCACACACGGCACGGCTGTATTTATTTGGCTTGTAAATGTGGAGGATCAGAAAACATGAGCAATAGATAGTAAAGTGAAAATGGTAATGATGACTTAGATTTATGGTAAGTAATCAATTTGATTTATTTCCTCACTTCTACTTTAGCTTTGGCTTAGATTCAAATCGTCAATCTGCTCTCAGCCACCACACCACGCACAGCAATGCCAGAATGTCTCCGCTCTTTTTCACTCACGCTCATACCACCACCACCACTTACGTCCTTTGTCAATCTATACTACACATGTATTCAATATCGTCTGCTAAAAACTCACTCAAACTCTACTTTACACTTTCCATACGCTTCAATTGCCCTGTGAATCTCTCGGGCAGATTTCTATTGTCATTTGCGTATCTGTAGTATCTGTAGTGTGTAATTTGAGCGTAAAGTGTGTGGAGTATGGTGTGTCTCGTGTGTAAAGGATGGCATTTGTTCATTATTGTGGTGTGGTGTTTGTGATTTTAGTTAAACAGTGACTAGCTGAAGTATTCAAGCAGTTGGACTGGAATGAAAATGATGTGGTTTGTGAGAATAATGATGATAGAGCTGAAAGAATGGATCCGGTGGCATCGCCTGTTTCTGTCCTCTCACAATCCTGCGGTCGCTCTTAAATGCTAATGCCACATGCAACACACAACACAGAGCCAGTCTTACAGACATGAGTAATAACATTAGTACCTTTCCTTACTTAGTTTGTGTGATTTATGATTTCGCACATGACAAAAGACCCTGGGGTCACTCGAGAGGATTTGCACATTTAGAAATTGTAGCTATACTCTATACTTACTAAAACTACAACAGTACGACGACTATCAGTTCTCCAGTCTTGGCAGTTGTTAGTGTGAGATTTTAAATGTGGTAATATGAGATGTCTCGCAAAGGCATTTCCCTAATGTCTAGTTAGGTAATTATTAAGAAATGACATAGTCATCATTATAAACTAATTGGATGAGTAGCAAGGTGCTCCGCTTCTAAAGTGAACTAAGGTACAATGAAAATATCACCACAGTGAAACAATCTAATTATTATTAAGTTTAATAATAAGGACGCGGGGACCGAGACTTAGTTTTAGGTTGTATCTATGTGCCCGGGTATATATCTTTTGAATTACCAAGAAAACCCGACACCTTAAATTGAGAATATTTGATGAAATAATAAAATTCCCTTCTAGGGAAGTGGGAAAAGCGTGCAGTGGTGGATATAGATACATGCGGGGTTATATTTATATGTATAGCTCTTACAGTTGAGCAGCTGTGCAAATGACTTTCATCTCAGTTGTCGCATTAATAATAGAGGTAGAAATGTTTAATTGCGCTCCGTCTGTGTCAAAGGGATAGTTGTAAAATTGAAAGTTACAGAGACATTGCTGGCAGACAAGCCGCAAAATTTTAATAATAAGTACCTTACGTATAATACCTAAGTAACTTTCTACAAGAAGATATTTTAATGCTGCTTTACTTACGAGAAAGCACGGACAATGATAATCCTTCCATGCAAAACGGCATTCAACTTGAAAGCATTTTCAGACCGAATCGTTGCGAAGATCAAATCAATTAGGACAGTCACGTTGGATTCGTATGTAAAATATTTGCAGTACTTGTGGTTTTATACAGACGATCAGACAAGGCAGAACAAGAAGGATATGCCCTTCCTTTTATGGAAATCTTTCAAAACTTCTTTTCTAAGTGGAGATAGTTACAGTTTAAATGTCTGTGCGGTGTGCTGTGTATTTGTAAGGGTATTACGTGCACAGTCACTTGCTTTTCACAGTAAAATTGTCAAACTTGACATTCGGCAAAGTGCAGCACTTTATTACAACTTGGTATGAATTTCTGAGATTTAGTAATTTCATGCATTCGGCAGAAACTGTCTCCCAGAGTGTCAGTGTCAATAAATTGTGAGATGAGAATGGTTTTATTTCTTGTGTGACACTTGCCTTTAAAATGTGGTCTGAAATCCTGCAGGGCTGAGTTTCACGTTTTAAATATTTATGGGATGAGTGGAACAAGTGGCAAGGTGTAAGAAACGAAAAATGGTTCTAGTAAGTGGAAGGAGTAACTGGCTAAGGATTATTTGGCGGTGGTATAAGGAAAAGGAGTATTTTGTGAAGAGAAACTGAAAGATGCAGGAGACGAGACAGGTGGGTCGGGGCAGGTCACGAAGAAGCCGGAATGGAGAGAAACAGGACAAGAAGAACGTTTCAGTCGGTGAGACGAACTGCAACTGACGAAGGGAATGTTGTGCGAGTGAAGTAAAACTGCAAGGCAAGTTCCGCTGAACCGTTTCTTGGACGACTGTACAACTTCTGCCACAACTTGCATTGCACACACACAAAACGTAAACCTGTGAATGTGGAGTGTGGAATTCTGCTATATCCTCCTACAACTCCTACTACTGCCTTACCTACTACGGTAGCACGCTCTCTCGCCTCCCGTCTCCGTGTTGTCCTAGGCACTCCTAGGTAGATATGAACTTTCCACGACTACCACTTGCTCGTCTTCGTTTCTCTACCCGAAAAATATCGAACCGGAGGAGTTTGGTGCTTCCACACTTGCATTTCACCCGTTTTATCTGTAGCTTTACTTGGTGCGTACCTAGATACATTATGTATACTTCTTTCAGGTTCGTATGGGAATTTCAGCTTAGCCCTTCCTGTGGCGATGGGAATTCCACAAGACTAAATAGACTTTTTGTGCTATATCTGTCTCCACTGGACGCAGGCCATTCTCCTATACATTACTTAGACGTCAGTGTGCATAACACACACGGCTGTAGTTCTGAATACTGATAGCACTCAGTTACAGACTTGGAGTGAGTGAGTGAGTGGACTACCAAACACAACCAACAACAACAACCATCCACACACATATACAGTAGAAGCACCTACACACTATTATAATAAATGGCACACACACACACACAAACTAACAAAGAGATACGTTGCTTTTGCAATTGCCAAATGTAGTTCCAGTGCTTCAACTGAATGAATGGAGGGCATGGAATGATGATAATCTGCATTGATATTGGAGAAAGAAAAGAGCTGGAAGAAAACGGAATGTTGTCATCGCAAAGTACACGGAGAGCCGCTGTCCATTACTCAGAGCCCTAAGTGGCCATGCAATATGCAATGCATGCCGTTCTATATTATTAAATACTAATAGTCATTGTAGACACTCTTCCTCCAGCATTCTTCCTAAGATCATAAGCAAATAGCTTTGGCTGATAGGAATTACACTATGCGTCTTTTCTTCTTAAAGTCCAAGCATCTGTGGATATTAAATCTCTAGATGGTACGCCTATAGGCTATGGGTCTAATGTAAAAGTTCTGCGTATGTGAAAGTGGATGGTATAGGATAAGTAGATTGTGTGGAGAAGTTATTTATGCAACAGGAATCTTGTTATTATAAGTTGACTGGAGCAAAAGGAGGAGAAGATCTGACAAAGTCAAAACACTCTCGCCTTCTTCTTGGTCTCTCTCCACGTTAACTGCCTACAATGGACCTTTCTCTCTAAGGATTCGCCTGTGTTCAAACGTAGTTCAGCTTTCTCATCTTGCCATTGCTCTATGGAGAGAGAGGAATGCACATCATCATCTATGTTACTTATTATGTAATAGGCAAAGCTATTTCTTTAATCATTTCAGCATGCGGCAGCTTCCAATGGTCCACGCTCTTCGTCTTCTCCAGGCTCCTGTAGACTTTGTGTGTGGGATGCTCTGCTCAACTCACACGGAGAGCTCAGCTATTTCCTCGCTCCACTACTTTCAATGTTCCTCACCCACAACCCCAGACCCAACCAAAGACACTTTGTCTTCTTCCCCAGCGCACCACTTGCAAACAGCACCAGATCGTCTTAACGGTTACGGCTTCTCTCCTGCATAAACATCTTACAGTAGGTATTTCTTTGTACGTTCGTGGAAAAAACTGTCCCACCTCTAAAAAAGTAAGTAGAATGAAGGAGGTGGCGGAGAAGGAGGTGGGAAGAAAAATTGGTTTCTGGTTACTACTACAAAGTACAGGTGATATGTTTACACAGACAAGTCAAAGGGTTTAAATGGAGAAAGCATGTTGTATAGTCCGAATGGTAATTTAATGAAAAATTGGGAGAAATGTGTTTAGATAGGTCACGTTGACTCACACCTGCTGCGATATAATATACAAACACACTAAGAACATGATGAAGAAAATACACAAGAGATGATGCAGTAACTATATTACTATGACCTAAAGCCAAGAATCATTTGCTGTAATTCTGTGTACATAATAATATACTTAGTGTGGACGTTTTATAGACTGTATTATAGAAAGGAGAATCTGCCAGGACAGATCTTCGTTGCTCCATTGCATCTTACTCGACACAAAACTTCCTGTCCTACATTATACACGAAACTTCCAGCAAAATGATATTTCTGTATAGCAATGTTGTATGTATTACATGATAGTTAAACAGAGTGAACTTAGCGAGTTGGTGTTGAGCAGAAACACATCTGGTGGTCTTGGTTTTTGTATTTGTTGTTTGTGTACAAATAGAAAGGCCATAGGCTATCCGATTCCTTACGATAAGTGCTAAAGCTCTGGTATTCTTTGTTTTGGAAATTTGTATTTATGTACACATCTGATATCTATATTTACAGATCTACACACGTACATTAGTTGTGGAGTAGGGACAGAAAGAGGATTGCAGCAGACACAAACTCCGAGTCTCATGGTCACACTCGCTCTCGTCTTTCTTCTTATCTCTCTCAGTCTCTCCGCTCTGCAAGTAGAAATAGCTCTGTAAGGAGGAAATAAGAGGTTGGTCTTCAGTTTTAGTAGTTTCTCTATTTCCTATTGTTGGTTGTTGGATTGGAGTAGACGGAGTTGCGAGAGTGGCTGCAACAGTCTGGTCTCTACTGCTGCTCACATACTGTGTGTTGCTTTTTCTTGGCGTTGTGTATGCGGTGATGGTTTAAGATAGTCCTTTGAAACATAGTTAGGATTAACTCTATATCGATAAACAGTAAATAGCTGTGGCATAATGCAAAAGGGTTTTGGGTCAATGTGCAGCACCTAAGGAGAATAGCCCATAGTCAACCAATACATAGCCCTCTGCTCCCCGCTTTTATGTCCATTAAGGAAACGGGGGATTTACGTAATTGTACTTGAAGGAAAGGAATATTGAAACTTGAGACTGAGAGAACACGGAACATATGGAAAACCAACTCGTTTGTTGTGGAAAGAAGTCTCTGGCTAATAACGCCACTCTAACTCCTCCACTCACACAGTCCATGCAATAGCTAACCAAACTCTACTGCTAATAAAATAAATACAAGTACTGTGTGCGCCTTAAGCATTAAATATTATTCTAAGCTCTTTGCTTTTCTTTGTCCGCAATAAATATTCCACTTTTCATCTGAAAATCTTAGAAGTGCTCTGGTATAGAGGAAATACAAAACAAGGGTCACGAGTGCAGAGCTTGGAGTTTCATTATGTTTTTTCTATACTGCTAGCACCATGCCATCACTAACTTGCTGGCTTTTTTACGTGAGGAAACTAATCCCTGCTTGAGAACAAATTACACTTTCATTCTACCTATTATGTGCTTTATACTGTGTACTTTTATCTCATGGCAGCCTGTGTGTGTACACTGTAGACGTGTTGATAAGGCTGCAGCCGCCGCAACCTACGGAAAATCTTTTTTCTGCCGTGCTAGCAAGAAAATCAGTTTTCATCGAATTCTATTTGTTTGTTTGTTCGTGTGAATAGACGGAAGTGGATGAAGTGAAAATATTATAGAAGAAAAGTGTTGACCCGAATTGAATTATTACAGGAGCACTGTTTGTTTGTACTCTGCCAGAAGTAGATCCGTTTGATATAGAAGGAAAACTTATTAGCTCCGTCTTCCGACTTAGGCCTTTGCGTTATTATTTCTCTCTGCCTACTTACACTAAATTCCATTAGAAAGTCAAAGTGAAAGTAAAGTGAAGATTTTTGCTTTCATAAGTTTTCATGTTGTGTGAATGCTTTTCTCTTCTCACGTGTTCCATTTTACTTTTTGTGCCTAAGCGATATATACAGACAGATGTAGAAAAAGGCTCCAGGCTCCCTTCTTGCCTCGTTTTGATTTCGATGGAGTCTTTGAAGAAGTAGCACTTGAGTCCCGCAACCTTAGTCCTTCTAGCTCTATTCTGGTGTTGCGTAATAGAAAATCCAGCTGGTTTGCATAATATTATATATATTTATAGTACAATAGGACAAAACTTTACAGTGGAGAGTTGTTTATATATAATACACAAATAACCAGTTTTGGAGGAATACGCAGGATAAAGTCTATAGGAATTTTTCGTGAAGTAGAACTAAACTGTTCCCTGACAGATTTACAGAGGATAAAGGAGGAGAGTCAACAGACTTTATTTCAAAGGGGAAAAGAGACGACGGCAAGGACAGATGAGTGAATATCCAACACACGCCTTGCTTTGCGTGACGAAGAAAACGCTGTGGATTCTATTCAATATTTCTTCACAATTTTCTATTTACTAGCACAAGGGTTTGTAGTGTTGCAGCACAATCGTAAATAGTCGCAAGGATAATCTGCCCGGAGAATAATATCTGTCACACTAGAAGGATTTAGTAGCTGCAGACTCTCTTCGACTTTTCTTATCTACATTTTTTTCAATCTCGAGAAAACATCTGAAAATCTGTAAAAAACTGTTTTTTAACCTTTGATTGATGTGTGAATAAATGATAAAAACTTACAGACGAAAAATTATATATATAAACGGATTACAATATGTAATGCATTATGTGTTAATAAGTAGCTCTCTCTTTTGTGGTTAATGTTTTATAAACATTTTCCCACTACGTGTCCTTTGCTTTTTTTGTAATATTTTAGCATTGTCCCCATTTGATTTATCTGCTGGATGACGGAGAATTTGCATGATAATACTTATTTGCTCTAAATGAATATATCAATGATATATTATAAGCACGTACGCTTAAGTATAATGCAAGTTATGTATTTGATGCTGGTGATGAACTAAGTAGGTAATCTAAAACTTTTATGTGTTGACAGCCCAAGTGTCATCAGTTACATTCGTTGTGCATTGAGTCGCACTTTATTCTGCCTATTTTCATTTTTACTCCATTTACATGGATCAGTAAATATCTCACACTTAGCTATGGGTTTACTCTGCTTATTTATTTCTTAGAACGGTACAACATCGGGAAAACTTGTTGGATATTATTATGGCAGCATTCTTGGAAAATATAATGTGAAACATCACTAACAGAATATTTCCATGCACAGTCCTGTCACTGACATTTTTCACGTCTAACCAGCGGTATATCTCTACAATGCACAACAAACAGCACAAGCGAATTCAGAAAATAAGTGCACAGACATCAGGAATTCTCCGTGGGTCTAACACTGTAAACCAATAGCTTTCAACACTTTCTATTCAGCTAGTAGCAAGTACAGAATTGAAATTCAACGTGGTTGGCGTAGTTTTTGCGAATCGCAAAAAGGGATTCACATTTCACATCCAGAGATTCGGCCTCATCCCTCGTACGGAGAAATACTCATGTAGACACTAACAAAAAGTATATGGACTCATCCTACACAATCTGCTAACAATGAGCGTAACATTTTGCATAAAATTGAAAATGAGCACAACACCTACAGCTCCAAATACAAAGCGGACGAATCCAGCGGAGCATCAATCTCATAAAATGTCAGATTTAGAGTCAGATACAGATTTAAATCGCAGAATGAAGTGGGAGGGCTAGTCGATGGACTTCCTCCCACACAAAATAGTGAAAGCTCATTTCTAAAATGCCTTACAACTGTTACATTCCTTACATAACATACAAGTTATAAAGCTTTCCCTTCATTTTTATAAATGGTAGTACTTACTAAAATTCCCTATTGTACTCATATTCACCGAATTACATACCTATTCATCCCATTATGCATGTCAGCCTACGAATAATAAATTGGGTCGTCATTACTCGGTTCATTGGTTGACTTTACAAAGATTACTGTTGTGAATCGAAGCAAAATAATGCATACCTTAGTAGTTGAAGCCTGAATCCTGTCCAGGGTATGCCAAACGTTACAATAATAAGTTCATTTCTCCACCGCAACATCCCACACTCGCCTCTGCATTTTAAATCGACATTCATCCAAATATTTTCTATGTATGGAGTTAATATAATACGAGTTCATACAGTTTAGTTATGTTTATCATACCCTGTACATAGTTATTGAAGGAATTTTCGCGGAATGACTTTGGGAAAATTCATTTTTGTGTTTGAACAAGTTATATCTACTTTTTGTTAGTTTATAGAAGCCATGCAGCTGAGAATGAATAAATCGTATTGCTAATAATATGAAGTTCCAGAGAGATTGTTGTTGGCCTTTGACTTATTTGTGTTCGCATGACTTTTTCTATAATGTGCTTCTATAGACAGAAGTACTTGTACAATAAAGGGTGGAATATCTGCAGACGACCGAAGTGTACTTTTGCCTTGACATGAAAGCAACACAATTTAAGCGAATTACAACCCACACACAGATACATAGCGATGGTACATCATGTATGTAGAAATAATCTCTTAAATCCGTTTGAAGGCAAGTGGAAACCGCAGGAAGTCATAAAATAAAACTAAATAAGACTTCGTTTATTTTCTTCGACTACCGTTGCTTCCCTGTTAAACAGTACACGAGTGAACAATACAATCCTCGTATTCTGTTTCACTATGTCGCTACAACTTGCTCTTATTTTATATCTACACTTACACACACACACAGATCATAAGAACAGACGAACTATATTTACTTTGCCTGTTTCTCGCAGGAGCAGCGAGTCAGGGAGAAATAAGAAAGACACAAAACGCAATCAGTTCTGCAGCCTTCGTTCTTCTCTCTCCTTTCTCGATACGGATATTTCTCATATTTCCTTTTTAGTATTCTACTGGGAAAGTCTATTAGAGTCTTTTATGTATGTATGATATGTTCACGTCCTACGGGAGATTTGTGTTTTCTGTCCTCCCTTTCATTACCTTTTTGTGTACTATTTTCCATCTTTCTCAATCCGACTCCTCTCTAACAAGAGCTTTGTTTTGTAGCAGTCTTCCTACGCTCTACCTCATCTCTCTCCATGTACAACTACATTCTTATAATCATAATATAATAGACGTATACTCTCATATAGGTAGCAGCATTAATATACATGCAAAACTGTCATCCTTCAGAGAGATATAAAGACACAGAAATACAATTTCGCTCACTACATATAGGTCACCTCATTTTCATGTGCAATTTCATACCTTCAATTACCTTAGTCAGTATTTGCTATTTTTGCGCACAAATTGCAATGTCGGAGAGCATTGGGTACGATTGTCAGTATACAATGAAAGGGTTAAATGTTCCTTTGATAGCGGAATTATAATGAAAGAGCAATACAAAAACTGAACCACCGGCCCTGTATGTTGCATAGCATAGGTAATGGAACTTTAACTGCACAATTCAGTGGAATACTTATACGGAGAAGAGAATTAACTTGGAGAATAAGAGCAAAAGGATAAACACAAATGGAAAGAGAATAAAACATGATTTCAGTGTTTATGCTTGTACTTTATATTTCGGAGGGAGTCAATCTCTTTGTGGCTTACTTCTTTCCCTTCCAATATTGTGCTACAGCTTGTATATCTCTGAAAACAACTGGTGAGATCAGTCGTCAGTCCACAACTATCCTTACAAAAGGCCGTGCACAAAGGGGCATGGCATGTGTCCCCATTTATATTTCCTGTGGACTAGATACATAACATTATTCTATGGCATCTCGTGTACACCTAGTTTTATTTTTAAGGAAAACAGTTTTGTTTTGCTTAAGAGTTACTAATTTTAGTATCGTTTTGCTGGTTTGGAATTTGGAACCCAGTCCTGTATACGGCCATGTGCTGTGAAATAACAACAATGCAGATTGAATGTTAATAAGCAATGAGTTGTACATGGACATGCGGAGAGAGAGAGAGAGAGTTGAGTGATGGTAAACTGAAGGGAGGATGAGTGAGGAGTGTTCTGAAAGAAGAGCAATAAAATTTGTTAAAAGGGTGAGAGAGATGGAGTGAGGTCAAAAAGAGTTAAGTTCAGTGCACTGTCAGCGGGAGTAGGCTTGTAGTAAAAACGGCATAAGCGGGAGACGGAGTCAAGAGAGAAAGAGGAAACGGTGTAAAGACAACATTTCCTCAGAGCAAAGCTTACGATAACACAACCAGAATAAGCAACTGTGTAAAGAATTCCTGATATAGTCGAATCTCATTGTATTGCATTAGTGCCAACGCTAAACCATATAGAACTAATACCAAAAGTACTTTTCTAGTTTTACATCGATTTCTTTCCCTTTTACTTTTACAGGCTGGATTTATACGCTATAACAAAAACGAGTGCAAAAATAGCGACAAATACAAATAGCAGTTGTATTTGTGCTTGTAACAGAACCTCTACCACCAACCCTTTTTGGATTCCATTTCGCTTCTTAAGTATTTACATCTGAAGACAACCCAATCCTGTCAAGTTGCCACAAAATATTATGTCCTATATCTCACCTACTTAATGCTCCTCCAACTAACTTGACTCACCCGAAGGACTCCTTTTTCAACCACCACTATGTGACTGAATTTGATGTTACTACCTTCCTTTGTACTGTGAGTGCAACCACAATCTACGACTCAAACATCAATTCTTCCCCACACTTCACACATTCACCTGCTTTTAGAAGTTCTCAAGTGCAGATGTTTGTGTGGATGAAGAATCTGTGTGTCTGTATATATAATAGCTTTATATGTTAATAATGGACAAAAGTTATTTATGATTATTATTCTTGTACTTGCATTATGTACACGTGTTTGGTTGTGTTGACGGATTGAAGACTGCACTGGCAGTGCCTGTGATGATTTTAAGAGAGTCAGTTGAGTCAGAGCAATAAAAGAGTGAAAGGAATTTCCTCAGGCATTACGTTCCGTTTCTGCATTGTGCCTTCTACCTACAATTTATTTTACCCACCTAGCGCATATATATACTATAAGTACATTCCAAACATTGCATGTAGATGTGAGAGAGTTCCAGAAGAGACTTGGTTGAGACTTGAGGCAGCTGGAGTAAATATGAAACCGGAAGAGGTGGCGGATATCGTTGAGTGAGTAACATTACACGCCAACATAAAACATTCTTCTCTTCTTATGTAACTTGGCCAACAGGCTTAGACATACGGACGGCTTTGTGCTACTCCTTATTCTCCCATAACAAATTAACACTTGAATGTAAATGAAATACGAGACCTTCTTCATTTGGCTGTAAGATCTACTCAATTGCATATAGCACATGTACGCCTTTATGTTCAAGCTCTTTCCTTTCTGGGAAATTGTAATTAGACACATTGCGTACTTAAGTACACACTACATGGAAAGCACATAAGACTACTCCCATCATGTTTGTATTTACATTGGTAATGTCCTAGTACGTGTGTCATATTTCTCTAGGCAAAGTACAAAACTTCTCTTACAACTTTCCCTTCATTTCCACTAAGTTTAATTACTTACTGCTTGAATTGGAATTAGACTCTTTCTGCTCGTCAGAAGAGTCATCAGAGTCATCATCAATCTTCTTTCCAATGTATAATAATTTCTCTTCCCCCACGTTTCCACTATTTATCTACATCATAACATACGCACTTGTATAGCTCTGCTAATAAAGGTGGGTTCGTGTGTCCGGAGTCAGGATTTCTCTCATTGCTTGCGCTACTTTTTGGCCTTTAATATTCTCTGCGTTCTACTTTTGCTGCTGTGTACTCCAAGCGATTAGACGCTTTTACAATCAGTTACCTTGTGCTGTACTTTATTAGTTCGTGGAAAAAGTGAAAAACTCGTAGGTTATTAATATTTCTAGAAAAAGTAAGCGTATCTTCTTGTATGAGCACAACAAACATGTATGAATTCTTAATTAGGGATTACATATACGATATTTTATTTCCAACGCGCTACGGCTACGTGTAAAGGTATACTTACAGTCTGTTGCAGATTATTTTATGGAAGACTTATGCGAGGCATTTCCTTCTTGGAAGAGTGTTGGATAAGAACTGCCGTGTGAGAAGATAGAATATTCGTTCCCAGTATTGTAGGACACACGTCAAGCTCGTGGAGCTAAACAGACGTTGATGATGATCGTCATTCATTTCCATTTCCACAGACAGCAGGAGAGATGATTCTATCTATGTAGGTCGTTTGCAGAATTTCCCTTATAGTGCTACAGCTGTATTTGTAGCAAACATTGGATGGGTGAAAGAGCTTATTTCTGTTAACAGCGATGTTATCGCTTTTGCTTGGGTGCGGCACGCAGAAATCATAACTGGAGAAAGACAAATACAGAAAGATTTATTTTCAAGACAAACAACGCTGCTATAAAATATGGCGCAACAAACTTTCAAACCTTTCAATTCAAAGTTTACAGCATCTGTGTTGTGTTGGGCTGTGTCAGTTCTTTTAGGTATCGGTCGTCTATAAACTAATGCACTATAGAACGTAGTAAGAGTATTAATAATTGAACTAAACAAATGTTAATGCTTTTACTGCCGGAGTCCCTACCTCCTTCTCTCAATAAGCCTCTCACTCACCTCTCGCTTTGCATCTACCTATACACCAGAAGCAGGGCCACAAAGGAAATGTGGGTTTCGGTGGTGGAGGAGAATAGAACTCTGGTGCTAGTGTTCCATATTTAATTTTCATGTTCATTCTATTGTACAGATGCGGATGATGCAGGCATTTGATGTATGTAGACGTAGACACATGGGTTGCGATACAATAAATCAATAAAAAACAGACAGCCATATTCTATTGAGGCAAGACTCACTTTACATGAAACAGAAAATAAAGCCACTGCTACTTTGTTCATGCAGGCCTCCCTGGAATTCACAAATGCATCTTAATATTCCAACCAATGCAAAACATGGGAGTCTTAAAAATGACAAATGTAATAAATATCACTGCTAGTTTCCTTTACTGTAGCCACATGTCCACTATCAACTGCATCTTTGCAAGAAATGGAAAGAACCATACGTTATACGTTACGATGTATATGCTACTTACATATACAAGGCTCCACTCTGCCTTTTTCCTTGTAGAGCCATGATTTGACTTTATGGACTGTCTATTTATTTCCGACAGCTACAGCCGATGAAAATAAAATAGGTACGTTGCAGAAGTCGAGGAGAAATTTTCCTCTTGAAGACGAGTGAAAGTATACGCTGCTACTGTTGTTATTTCTTCGTGTGTTTACATCGTGTGAATTTTAAATTTCCGTTTTTCCCAGTACTTATAATAATAATTCTCTTGTCAGTGCAGTCTGTAGCTGTGCAGAGGAGGAATATGAACATGAACTATTTCAAATCGAGTTAGGTGAAAGTAAAAGCAAAGAAGTGACACATTATTTACTGCGTACTTCTTCGAAATGTTTCGTGTTTATTTTTACGTTTCCTTGCGTTTTACTTTTACTGCGTGCGTTCGGAGGTAGCGATGACTTGGAAGAATTGAGAGCACATGGCAGAAGATGCATTTGTGATTTTGGAGTTGGATATGCTCGGATAGGTTAATATATCATAGTTACAGTTACAAATATATGAAGCACTCAGCACATTGACTTTACACTCAAAAGCACTCACACAAAATATCGTATAAAAAGAATAAATATTTTTCCAAGTCAGACTGTAACTATACGAGTAGTGGCCAATTCCATTCTATTGCTTAACCGTTCGAATCATAACCCACCAAACTATACAACTAAAATTTAACTTAACTGCTCCAGCAGATGTTACTAGCCTCGGCTATAGCCTCGGCTGCATCACTAACAATAAGACTTGGTCGGAAGGAGGATCTTTGAAATTCACTTCTTTACTCCGTAGAAATTGTCATAACTGGAACAAGAGAAAGGGTGGAAAAAGGATGGACTATCATCATCTTCTGCTACAACAACCAACAAGACTGCTAATACCACCAAGATATAAAAGCAATGCTGGCAGCAGCGTAAAAAGAAATCCACTTTTAGGAAAACAATTGGAAAAGCCAATATGATGTTATATCTGTATTTACTATAGAGAAGGGAATAATAATAATGGCAAGGCCATCTCCAACCCCACTACCCAACAAAACTACCATCCTCCAGTTCCAGTCCCAACATTTTATCTTTCTTTAATGTAATTTATACCAAAATGTCGTTGACCTCCTCATCCTAATGTAGACACAACTGCTCTTTCAGTTATCCAGTAATCCCAGTCCCTATATTATTTATTATTCCCATCCTATTCCACATTCAAACCAAACCAACCTTACCATTACGACAATCTCCATGTATTTAGTATTTATACGCACCACAGATATAGTAAGCAATTGCCTACATATTGTGTATTGTTATGTGTGGTATTTGTTCAATTTGATGTAGAGATTGTTGTAGGGAATAAGAAATAAAAACAAATCTGTATTGTAAGCAGGAAAATGATGCATCCCAAATCAAATACCAAATATTTTTGCAATACAGAGCGAAGTAACAATTAATTGTTAATGCTGTGGCTTTACTATTCATATTTATAAATAGCAAAAAATAATTTCCAATAATTGTTTTTCAACGCATGCTTAACAATAGGAGGACATTATAATTTATTCCGTTGCTACTGTATGCTTCCAGTTTTTGTGTTTCGATTAATATGAACTCTGAGCTTTTGACTATTTTTGTCTGTCTATGTTTACATCTGTATGAAAAATCCGAGTAAGAAATATTGAACACAAAAGACAAAAAATTGGACACAAAAATGTTTCGATAATTTTTGACAAATTATGGGAAAATGGGAAAAAGTTGTCTAAAATTGATTATTTTGGACAAATCATGGCAGAAATGAGAAAAATTTGATTATTTTGGGTAAATTATTGTTTATACTACCTAAATTATACTGAAATTCTATGCAAAGCTGCACCTCGCTGTAGTATTGCTTTGGTGTGCAATGATGCACATTTAAATTTAGATGTAGAGCAACAAGGTGGATATTATATGAAAGTTTTTCCTCTATTACGTTTGGTGCAAAGCTATAGACTGTCGTTTTGGAAATGATTGATTTCGGTTGCTGGAGGCAGGTATAAAGTACTGTTGATGTTATTGTAGCCAGGTTGTGTTTTGACGAAGTGTAAGTGACAGCGAAATCAAAAGTAATGAAATGTTGTTGATGGTTATTGTTGGGAATTGTGTGGATTTGGACTTGGAGTCAAGGATGAGTTATACTGTAGAGACCACTTGGAGGACACTTTCTCCGTTGTAGTATGCGGGGGAAGCGTGTAAAAGGAATGGCAGTTTGTAAACAGAAATACCAGTTGATTTGGGGATTGTTTGTTTGTTGGTGCAGTGTTATACAGTCCTAATAATATTAAGTGCTCTTGCAAGTTGCCAGCCAAGTTGAAGCAGCATTTAAGGCACATAGATTTATAATAATTGTAGTGTATTGTGCACAGTGTGAATGGAGAATCGGAAAACGCTGCGCAATTCCCTAATTGAGTTCGATTTGCACTTTCCCTCGGAATTGAAGCTAATCCGGAAATAATGATCTAATGCACTCCCATTGTCCTATTCCTTCTTCCAATTCAATTTTCCAGCTACGTAGTTTCCACTTTCTCAACTCTACTCTTTCTGTACACATGTCTCCCTTGTTTACTTCTTTCTGCCACGCTCAATTCTTTTCTTTCGTAACTTCATTCTTTCTATGTACAAAACAAATCTACATGATACGCAGTATCATGCTTGTAACTTTTCCAAAAACATTCCTAATTATTACCGTACAACGGCAACTAAAAAGCAAAGTGTTGTTCAATTTAATTTCAAACTCGTATCAGGATGAGACATCTGAAATATATTTCTGAAAATACTGAAGTACATAGAAATGAGAAAGGTACTTATAGCAAATTGCATCAAAACGTTACTAATAGTATTTTGTAGATAGTAATATCAAATATCTAATAATATTAAGGGGCAATGAGGAACTTGATTACTTGATACAGAGACGAAAGTAATGCACTAATACATTACCAAGTGTGTTATGACATTACATAGTAGCAATTTGTCGTTTATTCACACACAATTTTAAAGTGGTGCTAAGTTAATTTACACACACTTACATAACATTCTGCATAGGCGAACTCTCATTAATTTTTAGGCCAATTGCTAATCATATTATAGCCATAGCATTCACTGGTAATATTTGCGTTCGATTCTCTTGTGTCGTATCTTTGATAAAAAGTAGTACTTCTGTATGTATATGAGCGCTATAATCATGAAGGATCTATGATGTGTGTGAAAGGGTAACTCTTGCGTGGAATATAATTTGAAGTTATGTTGTTATTAGTAGACTTGTAGACTTTATCACTTGATTTGTTGCTTTCTCTCCTAAATTGAGATTCAGTCTGCATGAATGACATTCCTCTTCGGATTCTGCATAAAATGCGGAAGTTTTTCTAGAACTACAGCGATTTATTTTATTACGTCTGTCTGGTGTTTCATAAGAAGATTCTTCACTGTTAAGATTCCACACTGCATAACTAAAGAATTTTATTGTAACTGCCTTCGTCTGTTTATAGTGTCACCGAGCCACGGTTGATCGCTCTGATACATCACCACTACTGGGACAACAGGGTTAATTTTACTGTACAGTACATGGGAGACATTCGAAGACGACACATGATGAGACTTGAGACATGAATGTGTGCATAAATATGAAAAAGAGTGAGTCAGAAATTAATAAGAGCCTACGAATGAATGAATGGGAAGGAGAAATGTCTTGGAATGTCAATTGAAAGAATTCATGTCAGTAGTAATGCTAGACTTCCCAATTTAAATTCAACGGTTCGGGTCGTAGCTCAAGATCGTCCGTCTCATGCAAGAACTAATCGGATGAGAGCAGCTTAGATCAGAGGAAGAATCGGTCTAACACTATTACCAGAAATATTCGTAATTCAAAAAATCCAATAAATACGCAAGTAAAAATTAAGTAAGTGCTTAAAATTCGACTAATATCCCCAACAAAAAGTTTTACCTATAACAATAATGACTTAATTTTTGAAAGAAACTCACCTCGTGAAATGAAGGTTTATAAATTCATTACCTAGATTGCTTAAAACTGAAAAGTTTTATATGGTGAATGTAGTTATATTAGTGTAGTATCTCATTAGCAGTCTACTGTCCAACCAACATCTTTGCTTCACGAATGAGACGAGAAATAATGGAATCCCTGGAATATTACTAAGCTGCAAGCTGTCTATTTCAGTATATAAGTTTGTAACTTAAATAAGAATGAAGATAAAATTAATGAACATTCTAGTAATTAGTAATTAGCATGAATAATTTAAACGACAAGTCACAATACATACTCAGCTAGTTTCTGTGTTAGATTATCAAATGAAACTCTGCACTGCTTGGAAGGATTTGGAATTTTTGGTTGTAGTGGTTGATTTGGTATGAGACGGTAGGCCCGTTGCGTTGTTATTGGGAGCACTAATTGGTGAAGAGCTGTGACAGCGTAATGGATGGAAAGCAATGCCATAAGTTGACTGTTGGTTGACTTTAACTAACAAATGCAATGTTGGATGTTTGAAGGCAGTGCATCTGCATGGGTCGATGAGCCTCTACATCCAACAGTCTCTGTAGTCTCTGAGTATGAATGTAAAGAATCATTCTACGAGGGTGCCAAAATCTGAGCTCGCATTATGCGGCTGCTGCAATGGCAAGTGCCAACGTCTGTTTTGCTACGGTGTCGGTGGTGGCGAGAGCCAACGATACGAGTCTAATAGTCTACTTACCTAAAATCAAAATTCAATCACCGTCTTAAGCACATTTCCTTCTGTCGCAACGAGATAAGGAAAAAACTCCTGCAGGAAGCTGCAAGGTGCATTAACTATTCTCACAACTAATGTCCTATTTACATTGGATTACCTTCCTTTTTCTCACACTCCCATCTTCTTATTACCCTGCTCGATAAGAAGATCCGCTTTTCTTTCCTCTTCACCTTATTCATACTTAGTATACACGTGTTGTGTATGTATAATACATCTATACAGTCCTACTTACAATAAAAGTCCTTGCTTGCTTTTAGAAATATTCCAAAGCACACTTAACATTTATGTAGTACACTTATCCATGACTCATGTCACTGGAAATGTAAAGGTACAGAAGAAATAAATAAAATTATCTTACATGACTAATACATACGGGTTTGCTAATACTTGCTAAATTCAATATATGAATCTTAAACAAAGATAAATGACAAAACTCTGCTAACATTTGTGCTTAGAGCAATTACTGTAATGGAGTTCCGGGTACTTCCCATACTCCTCCGAGTTAATTGTCTCCACTTTTGATCTTGCTATGAAAACTACGCGGAAGTTACATTGTCGATTAATATTATGGGTGTTACAAATACGACAAAAATTTTTCCTTGTCCACATTAAACCGTAACAAGGCTACTTATACGCATCAAGTTTTGCTTTTTATACGTGATAAGGAAAATGCAATCTGAAGTTGTGAAAAACTCAAATAAGGTTTATCCTTTCAATGGATTTTGCAATTATGTTATTCCACGTAGTTGCATTACAGTTACGATACAACTTTCGCAATTTCAACTTTACTAATGGAAAGTTTCTTGGCTTTCCAACAACAGTGATTTGTAAAATGTTCGAACCGTAACATAATCTTTGATATTATTATATCACAATAGAGAATGTACAGCATTCGCGATATAATGGACACAAGAGAGTCGTCTTTAGTCGCAGTCTTCGTCTCAGTCTCAACTCTCGCTATGTTTGTCTGCTGTGTATATCTGGGCCCTGTTTCCTTCAGTTCAGCCATCCAATCTTCACTTTTGAATGTGTGCACACTGATATTCAATTAGAATTTTGCGAATTTAATGTTTTCGTGTTAAATATCGATTCAAATGCATTTAAAAAATGTTTTGGATGATTTTATTTGCAATTACATACTCATT
>JABASD010003062.1:0-22203 GCA_019776165.1 Pogonognathellus flavescens
TATATTACACTTTGTTTTATAGAGTAATTCTTTAAAATTAATGTTCACAATGTTTTCATGTTTAATTTTATGTAAGCTTGCAAATAACTGTCAATTAACTGATTACGATTAATCTTCGTCGTAAAGAGTGAAGTAAACAATATTGAATGTGAAAATCAACATCAAGGAGTTTCCAAAGTTCGCAAATTGATAAATACCATTTTGGATTTGGATGTAAACTAATTTTTTTCACGTTCCCTAATTTGGCTTTGTGAACTTCAAATATACTAAACAGGTAGGGAATGGTAATGTTAATTGACAGGAAGTTAACAAGAAAAATTCATAAGTTTAATTACTTCTCCTAATATTATACAGAGTCAGTTAGTTAATAAAAACCAAAAAATCACATATAAGTCACTTGTTTGTGATTATGTGATTTGTACATGGAATTTGTGTTAATTGTTGAATGCAATTCGCAGGTTTGATTTTTTTGTTTCCTTTCGGAAGACAAAGTTATGAGCAACACGAACATGGATCCCGACGGTCTTCCCGATACGGCAGTGTTTACAATCCTACCTTCTTTAGCTCTGAAAGAGGTAAAATAGACTCTCCTTTGCTTGCCTTACATAATACTTATATAGCTTATTGTTAGTGTGCGTTTTAAGTAAAGCCAAGTTTTTATTCAAAAATTTTTTAATTCGGGTTGTAGGTGAATGACATCTTGAAAGCAGTCCAAACAAGCAACTTGGACATAGCTGTAGAAACGAAAATCTTCGAAAGCTTATTAAAGTGGCTTAATGTCAACGAGGAACCGGGGCGTAAACACTATGCGTTGTTTTTGCTGAGTTACTTGAAAATCAACCAGATTACTTTGGAAGATTGGAAGAAGAATTTCCAGGAAAATAAAGAGCTTTTGGAAGTGGATTTAATTCGTTGTGTGTACTTAAACACAATCGTGGGAAATCTTACGAAGGCTGACCACATCAACAAACAGGAGGTGGACCAGGAGGTATTTATGGTCAAACAAAGGTTTGCAATACCGTGACCTGTCCATACTTTGGTTTAATTACAATCTTAAGTTGTTTAAGAATATTAATGTAAGGAATTCATATGCACGAATTTAATCTGCGAAAAATGATTTCTGTTTTCTTGTCTTTATTTATCAAATCTCATTGAGCAATTGTTATCTTGAATAATCAAATAATCAAATAATTATCTTAAATAATGCTACCTATTAAATTTAGACTTTTAATTTCGTTGTGACAAAAATAAAATAAGTTTTCACATTAAGTAAAATATCAAGTACATATTATGTACATTAAAAAGTGAAATTGACCCATGTATTATACTGTAATGAAAGTTCATGAAAGCATGGAACCGCTTCCGGATCTTGAGAATCTTGAGACAAGCTTCACGATGAAAGCTTGCGTTAACCGCAACTCATAACAAGTCTGTATCGTGGTTTGTACGAAGTGGAAAGGTAGAGGAATAAGTGAGTGGTAGCGTTCAAAGTTAAATTTAAAGTAGAATTATAATTGTGATTGTAACTTTTAACTAAAATTGGAAAGAACTGGTTCAAATTAAATTGAATCATTATTTGGGTTAAGGATTTTTAGAAAACGCAATGAGTTCTTTCGTTGCTGTACGAGCGCTGGTAAGTTTGTACAAATATTAGTACTATTAGTACAGATAAGTTTTAGTTTTCGATGTAGTAATTGTTTCCAATTATGTTTTCTGTGTACATTATTCTTTATTTTTAACTACATGTTTTGCTATACTGACTGTTATTGATAAATGGTGTGAACATTGAAGTTGTAGTCTTGTTAGTGTACATTTTCCATAATTTTTGTTTACAGTTTGTACCTTAGTATAATTTATTTACGTTTCATTGTACAATCGTACTGTGTTTTATTTAGCGCACAGCAATCAATAATGGCAATGCTCCCTGGAAAAAGAGTTACACAACCACGTATTCATTTAACTTGCAAAAAGCGACATCGGGTCAATCGGGTGGTCCTACTTCAAAGTCCTCAAAAAGTGGAGGCGGAGCGAAAGATGCCGTTTCATCGAAAAATGTAGATCCACCCAAAAATGTTTTCAAGAATGTTGATGGCAAAGGTACGTAAATTGAAGTATTGGAGATTAATAGTACACATTTTTTAAAAACAACTTACTAGCTAATGTTTAACTGTCACTTGAGCATTCACCTCTAATGAAATGTTCTGATTTTGTATTAGATGTCGGTCCAGGAGCATCTAAACAAGGTGAATATCCCAACCCGGAGTATTTTAGCTATCATAACATGTCTTACGCCGAAATGGAAATTGTCATGTCCAAGCTCAGATGTCCTCAACCTTCAGCCACGAAGGGTACTAAATAAAGGTGTAAAATCATGTGTACAATGAAATGTAGTATACTTAATTTGTCGACTATAAACTGAAAATGTTAATTTAAGAGAAGTCAATGCGGATGAACATTTTGTAGGTCATGCTTGTTACTAGTGTAAATAATTCCCGAATGTTTCATTCATGATAAGTTGCTTATACATGGGTCACGCGAATAAAAAAACTTACTATACAAATGTAAAGATCATTCTAGCAAATGTTATTACTAAAGTTAATATTTTTCCATAATATTTTGTGCATACTATGTAAATTGTATTTAGATTAGAACTTTCATCGATCAATCATTTTGGAAAATGAGCGCAGCTTCTCCTACGCTCGTAGTTGTAGTCATAGAGATTTAATCAATTTGATCAATCAAACAATCCTCTGGAAGCCACAAAAACAACATTGGCACAATTTTGTCTCCAGTTTCAAACTCTACAACAGTTTGCATACCTTATTCTGATTGAGGGTTCCAGTAACACGATTTCTGATTCTGATTTCGACAAGTTTTCTGTGCATACTTTTCACAATTAGCAAGTGTTTTAGACTGAAAAGATTTCAAATCTAGTGAATTTTAATTATAATTGTTAATAAAAGAGCCATATAATGTCTACCTACGCGCAGCTTCACCCGAAGTATATCTTTGGACTGAATGAAACCTGCAAAGGGACCAATGTCTGGTTCGTGGACAACAACACGATTATGTATCCGGCAGGTAATGCAGTGGTGATGTTTTCTCTGGATCAGAAGTCCCAAACATTTCTTCATGGTGTTGAAAAAGGTCGGGGGGTAACTGCTTTGACTGTCTCTTACAACCGGTAATCAAAATTCCTCTAACACTCAATACTTCTCACAGTTGTCCGTAAAGTCAAACTTTTCCTCAGTATTAAATGGCACCCCGTAAAATGTAATTGTCTCGTAAATGCATGGAAATTCACATTAGCATTCCTATTGGAATGTATATTCATTTCAATTTCTATACACACAACGTTGCTCTCATCTCCTGTAATTCCCGTTTGAATTGTTATTCATAACATTTGATTCAGCTTTCTAAATCAACCGCTTTGTCTGCAAAAACGATTTAGAAATAGTAAATGAAATCATTTTGCATAATAATCACTTCAGCTTTCACTCAAAGAAAACAACTTTCTCTCTGCTTTTCTCAATAAGAGCAAAATCTCCGGTTTCACTTGTCTTTGTTATGCTGGCCCACCTACGACTTCCATAAATGTCCAGCTGTATGAATTACGATTATTTTACGATTATCTCCCGGCATTTCTTGATCCCGTTTTGCGCTCTCGGGCTTTTACTCTTCTCTCCTGCCGTGATAAAGTTTTTTAGGCTATTCACAGTTGACTACTTACGTGTGTGCTTAATTTTTAAGACGGTTTGTTCTTCGGTCGTGATTTCCTCTTCTATGTCTTCCGTGTATAATAATATTATTTTTATTGCTAGTGTAAAGTGAAGCATTAAGGACAAAAGTCCATTTCCCTTTACTATATATACCAGTCTATTTCTAAAACCGAATACAAGAGAACATGCGTTTTCCATTTTTGCAGGATGTACGCAGCAGTTGCTCAACTGGGAGAAAAGCCTTCTATCCTTATCATAGACCTAAAAGCGAACAAACGCCGGAAAGCTTTGCAATACACGGAGACCCTTGCAGAAGAATACGTCTCACTTGCTTTCACACATGATTGTCTCCATTTAGCAGCGTTGACAGGCTCTCCAGAATTCAACCTCGTTTTCTGGAAATGGGACAAAGGTCGAATGATCTGTGTCACGAAAACATCCAGTTTTGGTCCTGTTATCGAGGTTAAAAGGAATTTGTACTGAAATAATTTAAAAAAAATCATGGATGTTTTTAAAAATAATGCAAGTCTGTTTTTATGTATTTGTGTTTTAGGTTTCAGCAAGTCCATTAGAAAATAATGTCATGTGTGCAGTGGGTAAATCCTCCTTTCGCTTCTTCAGATATAACGAGAATCACATGAAACCATTCGGATTTCAAAAGGGAGATAGCTACAACTTTTTGTGTCACGCTTGGCTTGGCAAAGGAGACAGAGTCGTCGCTGGAACTGCAGATGGGCGAATAATGCTTTTCGAAAGAGGAGAATACAGAATCGATATTCCAATTAAAAAAATTGACTTGGCCACAGGGTAAATAATTGAAATACTATTAAATACTTCTGAATAATCCACTACTGAAAAGTTATGTATTAAAAACTACACATTATGTGAATATGTACACTAAATAAATGTTTTTCGGGAAAAATTGCGTTAGAATAGAATTTGGTAGTTGAGCTGTGTAATCCTATTTGTACACTGGCACTCCTGGCAAATATATTTAGGGTGCCATGAATAAAGACTAAAAATAAAAGCAAAGTTTCATAAAAATTCCATTTCTTTATGAAATGTTATAGGCTTTATATGATTTGGATATGCACATCTTTCTATTTGTATATGTAGATAAGTTCCTCTTGCACTTTAATAGAAAGAAGTTTTGATGAAACAATTATGAAAGTAATGATTTTTGTCTTAGGAAATCCAAGATGTTGAAAGGTGACCCTGATGGAGAAAGTATTCGGGCTGACAGTTTAGACACGAGTAATTGGGCTCGCACTAGCGTCTCATCTGGATATGAAGGAGTTGAAATTTCGGCAATAGCTGCTTACTCTAAAGGATTCGCTGTTGGTTATGGTATGGGAAATGTTTTAATTTTCGAAGAACAACTGGTTTACGAAACTCCGGAAGAACACTACAAGCATTTACACACAATTCGAATCCCACCATCCACTTCAGTTCACGAAGATCGCATTATAAACTCTTTGGCTATCAGTTTAAATGAAGAAACTCTCATCGCAACTACAAAAGGATCTCAAATATATACATTTTCCTTGAGCAACACCGAAATAAAGGTCTCGCAGAAATGACATGAAATTACATACAAGTACGTGTAACATTTTTTCATACTTTGTATCTCGCTACGTTTATTTTGCTTTCTTTTATGCAGGAAGCTAGTGAAATGATTTTCGAATTTGCGAATTGCTCTTTCCACCACGGACCGGTTTTGTCCATGGATGTCGCAATCAGAAAAGCATTACTGGTTACTTGCGGAGAAGATAAATTCATCCGTGTATGGAATTTCTTAACTCTCACCCAGGAAGTTAGCAAAGAATTTGCAGAAGAAATTTATTGTGTGTCCATACATCCCACAGGTTAACAGTTAAACACACATACAAGTTTAGCACAAAGAGGAATAAAAATAAAAAATGGTAAAACTAATTATTGTATTAGAAATTTTCTTACTTTTTTGATATCAGGATTGTTCGTATTAGCGGGATGCATTGACAAAATTAGAATGTTTACCGTGTTAATTGACGATATCCGAGAACTTAAAGATTGGATTGTCCGTTCTGTAAAGGAACTACGTTTTAGTCATGGAGGTCATCTTTTTGCTGTGGCCAATGGCAATATCCTGCAACTTTACTCAACCACCACCTTAGAACTGATTGCCACAATGAAGGGACACACAAACAAGGTACCAGTGCAAAAATGCCAATTAAAATTAAAATTACAATTATTAACTAAATTGACTTGATTTACATATGAAACGTTTTTGTACATATTTTCAGATTAAAAGAATAACATGGGCTTTAGACGATAATAAGTTAATAACTGCAGGATCCGATGGAGCAATTTACGAATGGGACACACAAACTTATAAACGGACTGCGGATGTTGTCGATCGAGGGTCGCATTTACTTTCTGTGGCTGTTACGCCCGATTGCAAAACTCACTATGCCATTAACGGCAACCAGTTTCTTAAAGAAATTCAGATCCATGAAGGAATGGTGAGTTATGCTTACCTCTTCTAACTGTAATTTGATCTGATATAAATGCAATTCTACATGTTAATGACAAATAAAAGTAAAATGTTAATTTTTTACATAGATCTTGAAAGAACTTGAGTTGGGACTGGAGCCTTGTTATATAGATTTGAGTCGTTCTGGAAAAATCCTTTTGGTTGGGTTTCGCAATGGAACTGTTCGTTCATTCCGTCAGCCTCTTACTTATGCTGGAGAATGGTTTGACTATCATTTGCATAGGTGAATTATTTTTTATTAGCCTACCGGAATCTCATCCATAATAAATACAATTTAAAATGACGAGGATAATATTATATCCATAATGTATACGGTTGCTGATTGCTCATTGTGTTCATTTACAATTCTAGTGGAGCTGTAACTTGCGTGCTGAGTACATACGATGAGATTTACTGTGTGAGCTGCTCTTCTGGGAATGAAATCATTTTTTGGAAAATGACGGATGCTGAAGGAAGAATGGCGAAACTTGAAAAAGACTTAACCTACGCTTCAGAAATATTAATAACAAAGTACAGCATGTTTTATGCATACAATATTTATAAATCTAGGAACGAATTGACACATACAAGTAAATTATCAAATATTTCAGGCAAGACATAGATGAGCGAAAAATCGCCATGAATGAAATGAAGCAGCGTTATGGAGAATTGAAAATGGAAATGGAGTATCAGTTGAAACGAAAAGATTTGGCGTTTCAAGAAGAAATCAAGGAGTTGAGTACAACGTACACGGTGCAAATTTCCGATCTGAACACAAAGATTGATCAGTTGGTGGCTACGAAAGATAAAAGTGACGAAGAGTACCAAGCTTTTGCTGTAGATGTTGTTCAAAGACACCAAACAAAAACGGAAAACATGGAAGCTAATTTTAATACCAAGTTAATTGCTGAGTTCGAAAAATACAATTCACTTCAGAACCTTCTTGAAGAAACGATTCAAGATTACGAACAGTAAATTCATAAAAATCCTTGCAATTATATCCAATCGAATGAATCGAAAATTCAGTGTTATTTTACGGTTCTTGGCAATGATTTATTTAGAAGGCTCACTACACTGGACGATGATCGTAAAAAAGCCATTGAAGAAATGGTCGACTATTTCGAAGGCAAAATAAAGGATAAAAATGCCTCCTTAGAACAGGTACGATGTGATTACAAAGAATATGACAAAATATGCACTACATAAAAAGGATCGTTCATTTGGTACGAGGAGAAAATAACTAAGTAAATCCGGCAAATAATGTTTTTAAACTAGGCTGCTAATGACGCTCGTGCACAAATGATGGAAAGTGACGAAATGAAACTTCAAATTGAAGAAGATGCAGATCAAGAAATTTTAGAAACGACAACGCTCTATGAGAGAAAACTCAAGTATGAGAAAGAAGCAAAAGCTAAGTTGAAAAGTGAGGCTGGAATGATGAGACAAAAACTGAAGAGCATGCAGAAGGAAATAGAAGACAATAAGTCAGAGGTTCAGAAGTTAGTTGCAGAAACTGCAAAACTGAAAAAGGTCATAGCGACGTTGGAAAAGCAACTCACATCAATGAAAAAGGAAATGCTGGACCGGGAAGAGAATATTGCAGAGAAGGTTTTAAATTACAACTTCTCGTTTATCTAGTAGTAACAAGTACTATATAGATGAAATATATCTCTGTATTGTTTGATTAGGAAAAAATGTACAATGACATGAAAAAAGAAAATGCAGAGTTGGAGAAATACAAGTACGTTTTGGATGACCGTGTGAAGGAGCTCAAAAAAGTCATAGAACCGAAAGATCGGGAAATCATGCATTTGAAATCGCAGATCGCTTATGTAAAACTTTTTCTAAAATAATATTTATTATTAGCATATCATTATGTAAGTGCAAATGTATAGATCTGATGGGTAATGGTGTAATACGCCAATGTACTTGAAATCTGTGACATTACACGTGTAGATGGAATTGGAACTGGACAACACAATTGTTGGAAGAAACGGATTGCAACTGGAGGTGAATGAATTGATGAGAAAACTGAAAGTTGCCGACAAAGAGTATCATTCCGAGAGACGAACGCGATGGAAAGCAAATGTATTGGTTCATCGAGTACGAGCTCATTTGAGTCAAGCTTTGGCTTTGCAACAGGATCACAAAGCTTTGAAGCAGTGTGTAAAGGTGAACCAATAAGATCTTATTTGCAGTACGTGGGTATAAAATACGTATACTAAACTTTTTGTTTATTTTGACAGTCAATGTATATGAAGTATGGTCGCAACTTCGAAGGTGTGAAAGTGACACCCGCTGAACAAGAAGCAATTTGTGAACTTGTGAGACAGAAAAATCACTTGGAGGCATATCTTACTTCCATCAAACGAAAAGTCTCCAAAGATACAGAACTCACACGTGCTGAACAACTTAAAGTTATGCGTGTAAGTGCTTTAATTAAAGAATCAAAAATCTTAATCAACTATTGCAGTATTCAATGATTTCAATGTTCTTAGCTTGCTCATCTATTAATGAATTTATTTTAATCTAATCTTTAATTTAATTATGAATTTGTCATTGTCATAATTGTCAATAGGAAAACATGTTACTGGTCACGGAAATTAATAGTCTCCGCAGAGAACTGAAAACTGTTCGGGATAAAATCACTTCTTACGAAAATATGCTGGGTCTAGCCCAAACGTCTCATGCATCAGAAGCTGCAGAAGTGCGAATAAAGTTACAGCATGCCATCGAAGACCGAGATGAAATTGATATTGCACATGAAGGAGAATTGGATGTAAGACTTTTTTGAGAACTTTTAATTTGAGGAAATAAATACTATTTTATCGAAAACTAAAAGTAAATCATCGCTCTTCCTCTTTTTAGGCTCAAGATCAACTGCTGAAAACGCAACGTATACAACTAGAAAATATCAACGCAAAGCTTTTGAAGATCTCTGAATGCATTTCAGAAATTCGGCCAAATTCTGCTCCTGCATCAGCTATTGATTACATCCGTGCTGTTCTAACTTCATCTTAAATTGTTAAACAAATCTAATCGATAAAAATGTACAATATTGTTACACTATTTACAAATGCACTTTTCCAACTTTCCAATTTATCCTATACAACTACTAAATGCACACTACTTATCATTGTAATGAATTTAAGTTAAACTTATGAGAATGTGTCCCCTCAGGGTATTGTTAGCTTTAATAATTGTAACATGTAACGTGATAAAAAGTACTGGAAAGTACGATTGAACAATCAAAGTATAATATAACTTTATTTCGTATATAAGAAACTAATATTTGGTTTCAATTAGTGTACATATTCAAATGGCGAATTCAACTGAGTAATAGAAAGCTATAGTGTATAACTTTAACTGTAACTACTTCACTCTCAACAACAAATAACAGCATTAAATAGAGATACAACTCGCTTAAATGCTATGTGTAGTAATTCTATGTATTTTAGTGCACTAACCATTAAATATTTGTGATTTATACTTTAAAAGGCTGTACAATCTGTATGGTGATTTTATGGTTATGCTGACTTTGAAACAAACACAAATAATATAATTAATGTACAATGTACTGGCTTTTTGCAATTTGTATACTATGGACTACTTGTGTGAACTCTTAGAAAATCGTGATAGATTACATCGTTGTGATAAATGGTATGTAGTAAGTAATGAATCTGAGTATTTCTATGCTAATGCTTTTAAACATTTAAACATTAATTCCTGTGAATTAACATAAAAGTAGAGAAGTTATTTGTTTTGAAAACTTTTCAGTTACGTTTACGTCGTAAGCATGTCCATAATCATTGAAATATAAGCACACGGTATATGGTACGCAGTTCATCCAGTTTTTAGATAAGGAAAGGAATGATTGATTTTCGTCCTCTGGGGTACGACTTGAATTCCTTCTTGTAGGCTCGGTGTTTTCCCATAGCCCAAACAGTCATTTGATACAATCCAGCCAGAGTAAATAATCCAGCTAAATAAGACAATATATTTTTAAATTCAGATAAAAATAATTCGATTAAGATTATTCGAAAGTTTGAGAAAAAAATTATCCCTACCTGGGAGACATTGCGTCATCACGGAGAAAGCCAACCAAGCGTAAAACTCATACGTGTAGTTTGGGCAGGACACATAACGGAACAGTTGTGTAAACGGATTCATGTTTGGGTACGGAATTTTACGAGCAGTTGAGCCTGGTGGACGCAGATCTCTCAAAAGGAGATGGATGCTTAGATTTCCGAGTTCAGACAGCTAAAAGTTAAAGAAAAGTAAATTACATACCAATAATACTTAATACTTAAGTGCATCATATTACTCCAAATTGGGGGGGGGGGGACAAAACAAATGTAGAGAAAAACAACAAAGACAACTTACAACAAAGAATCCCAGAGCAATGTACACTTGTATGTCATTTGGAGCTGTGTACAGTGGGTGATTTACGTGATACGCCACGAAAGCCGTGAATCCCCAATAATATGAGCAATTTTTGAAGAGGTTACTCAGAGGCATTGTTGCGTGAGAGAACCTGTGTACGAAAACGGTCTCCAACAGTCGCTTTACGTAATGAGCTGCATAACAACCTGCCGCAATGCTACAGAAATAAATTAAAATGAACAAAAGGATGCAATCACAATTAAATTGGTGGAAGATTAAAATAATCATATAGTTGCTTACTGTACAACTTGAGCGTAAGGCTTGCTAGCAGCTTCTGCTCCATAAAAGAGCCAGGGTCTTGTGTAGAACCACAGATAAACAACCAAAGGTCCTGCATACTCTGCAATAAATACTGTTGACCAGCCAATTTGAGGGCCAAGATCTTTTAAGTACACTTTTTCTCCAGACTTCAGACCTAGAGTTGTCAAAGAATCTTCGTCCTTCAAAGGCTTCCCTTTCGGCTCCAAACGTAGCATTTGACGCCCCGCATATGGGCCTTTCTTGGCAGCGTGTATTTTATCCTTTAGCTCTTTCACTGTGGTCACAGATGACAACTAGAAAAAACCAAGCAAAGCATGAGATTTTTAAAAACATTTCTTAACGAGTCATTTATTATTTTCTAAACAGTAGGTTATTATGCATAGAAATGAAACTTACCGAATTCAAGGTTGTCAAATGTTTCCCACTGGGACTGTAGACCTCAATCTACAAACAACAAAATAAATGAATTTAGAATGACAAGCAATCAACAAGCAATATAAATAAAAGTAATTATTTGTGTAGAAAGCAACTCATGTTTGATAACCAAATAATATTCCAACTCCAAGCCAGAATATTATATTGTCGCATTCACATTATCAACCTTAATTATATTCATGATATTGTACAATCATTCAAAAAAGAAATGTTCTCTTTAAATTACTCTAAAAACTGTCTTCTTTTACCCTACGGCTATAATTTTATAATACATCATTACATTTTAGTAGTACACAGTACACAGCATAGCATATACAAAATATGCATGTAACTTGTGCGAGTGTGTGTCATTAAAGTCCAAGGGTAAATCAATTACATATGCAGGCAATCCTAACTAGCTAAGTAAATAAATCAGCGGATGTTCACACGGTAATTCCCACACCATCCATGCATGATCACGACAGCAAAACTTTCTGGAACGGTGGAACGTTAAAAAACTCAATACGGCTCGTGGAATATGAAGTATTTGTAAGAATTAAAATTGCTTGAGCGATATGTTACTAATATATTAGTGAGAAAATGCAAAACACTACGACTAACGTAATATAAAACGGGATAAAAGTATATGCATCACTTGATTACAATTCAATTTTAACATGAGGATAAAATTCATAAGGATACTATGGTGTATAAAAGGAAAATTATTATACACGTAATATAATGTAAGTAAGTTACAAAAACATCCTCACGTCAATACACATTCAAGATTTTTTATATTTCTGCTCAAAGAATAATAATATGGCATTTTTTTTGAGAATTAGCACATGTACATTATATATTTTAAACAAAAGGATCATCATTATTTCGGTAAAAGCATAATTCTTCAGCTAAAAACGGGACAATTAATGCATTGTACTTTGCATGCATAAATGAATACACAACAACGATTTGAAAATTGCTGTGAAAGATTGCATGTTGGATTGATACGTTGCATTCAAAAATAAGTTTCAAAAAGATGTTAATCCGAGAAAATGTTCTGAAACTTCTATAAAACATGTGGGCTTCAGTTGGTGATTATTAGTTTTCGTCATAGATTGTCTGACGGGATTCCCAAATGCTAATGCAAAAAATATAAATTCCATACCTCCATGTTGAAAATATCGTCTGAATTCAATTTATCCAAAACAAAGTCCTAAGCGATGACAGATTTTATTGCAGCTGAATTTTATTTCGGGAATCAGTAGAATCCAACTTCGTTGATAAGAATTATGGAGATATTCTTCAGAACTGTGTCAAGTCAGCAGAAATCAAAGTCGAACATTCAATCCACATCCAACATCAGATGATAGAACCGTTAAAGGATGAACACCACCGCGTTGGCAGCTGAAGATCGACTCGTCTGTGCTAAAGTAAACCATAAATGATAATAAGAGATAAGTGTATAGGTAGCGTAATATTATTGCATAATACGTTGCAGTTTTTTTGAATAATTTCTTAAGCCAAAACCAGTTTTAATTCAACAACTCACCTTCACCTTTGCTTCTTCTCAGGCAGTCTTGACGCGAATGTCTTGATCTTGATAGTTCTTCAGCAAAACAGTTGAGAATCGGTCTCTTGAACAGCAGAAATTGAATTTTCCCAAGATCTGCTGTCAGTTGCAGTGGCGCAAGCTTATTCCCACTATTATGTGTGTGAACCTAACAAACATGTGATCACATAATAGGCGGACTTTCCTTTTGGAACTATTCCCTCAAGAATTTTGTATATTGGAAACATCTGGGAACAAGTGTTCACGATTCTAGATTCAGGGAGAAAGTCACAGTTTGAACCAAACGGTGCCAAGTTGTGCTAGGGGAAGAATATTCGGGAAGGTTCTGGGATCTTCCACCTCTCATTAAATATTCCTACATCATCGCCAACATTGCTCACATTACACAACACATACGAGATACAAAAACACACAATCAGCTCAGCAGTTAGATTTCATATGAGATTCAAGAAGATCACATCACCACCGCAGAATAATTCAGAACTTTAATTCGAAAGCTAAATTAAAAAGTGATCAGTGCATCGTTGAATTAGCAGCAGAGCAGTTGTTCGCTTGAATCAGTTGAATCGTGCTCTAGTGTTTAGTCCAACTCCAACTGTTTGCAAATAAACAAGCATTGATTCGAAATAAATTCGTCTCACTTAAAATTTTGCAATTATCTTATTGCAATATTGTACTCAATTAAATTAAGTATTTACCACTCACGTAAGTAAACAAAAACAAACCCCACTACTATTTTAGTGACTTTTTAATATTTTAATTCTTTCTCGACGATATTGGGATTTTTTATGCTTTTTCTCATTCAACTTCACTTCACGTGTTTCTTCGTGTAAAATTCATGTGTTTCCGACTATTTCATTCAGACACATGCTTCTTTGAAGACTTTTGAATTTGAATTGAATAATATTTCGATAATAAGAAGTATCAAATTAATACGTGTTTGTTTCTATAAATTTTTGTTGGATACAAAGTTGAAAGTATTATGCGTTAATTAAATTGTAATTTTTACAAGTGTTTTGATTTCCACAGATCCAAATTGTGATAATACACCATAAGCGATGGGAAAGGATTACTACAAAATTCTGGGGATAGCCCGCACAGCCACAGACGACGAAATAAAAAAAGCTTACCGCAAACTTGCCCTCAAGTACCATCCTGACAAGAATAAGAATCCAAACGCTGAAGAACAATTCAAATTAGTTGCTGAAGCGTACGAAATCCTAAGCGATAAAAAGAAGCGGGATATTTTCGATCAATATGGGGAAGATGGTCTGAAAGGTAGCCACGGAGGACAAAATCATGGGCCAAATCCGGGACAATCCTTTCATTATTCTTTCCACGGCGACCCCAGAGCAACGTTCGCACAGTTTTTCGGAACCTCAGATCCATTTGCAAGCTTTTTTAATATGGGAGGTATGCCTGGTGGTCTTTTCGATGATGACGATAATGAAAATGGTACTTTTATCAACTTTGGCGGGCCTGGTCTGGGAATGCATGGAACCGGAAGAAGAACTCAGAGCTTTAACGTTCACGGCAGTCAAAATAAACCCAGAGAATATCAACAGCAAGACTCAGCGGTGGAACACGATCTTTACGTAACATTAGAAGATATTGACAAAGGATGTACGAAAAAGATGAAAATCTCAAGAAATGTGATAGCCCCGGATGGTACCCGCCGTAAGGAGGATAAAGTTTTGACAATTACCGTTAAACCTGGATGGAAAGCTGGAACAAAAATCACCTTTCCTAGAGAAGGAGATCAAACCACGGGCAAGATTCCTGCTGACATTGTTTTCATTATCAGAGATAAACCTCATACATTATTCAAAAGGGAAAACTGCGATATTCGCTATACGACTAAAATTCCCTTGAAAGAAGTAAGTCTAAATCTAAAATTAAACATTTACTCATCCATCCTCGTGAAATACGTGTGTTGCACACGGTTCGCTGTTTACATTACGTCAAGTTTAGTATTATGGGTCAGGGTTTAATAGCATACATCGCGACTCGTGCTTAATAAGTACTTGGTTCTTGTACTCGTTGTTAAATTTACTTACTTGGTTAATAAGGAGCAGTTAGAGTGATCACAGTTTACTTAGTATGCTTAATATCTTAATACTATTATATTTACTGTAAATTACTTTATTACTTTTGACGTAATCCATTTAAGCAATGCAACAAAGGACAATTAAGTCGTAAAATGAAATTCTACACTGCATTGCACAGTCGAGCGTGAATTAGTATCAGTATAGCAGCAATGAAAATACCTCCAATATAGCATGACATGAATATTAAATTAAGCAAGGAAATAGACAGAATCTATAGCACTGTACCCGAACGGAAACCATTAACAGAAAAGTTACAGTGTTACAAGAATATAAAAAGCAACCTTAACCTTACAAGTTACAGCAGATTCCTTAGATATTTTTGTACTACTCAAAATCTCGACCCTTTTCCAAGAAGTAGACGAAAAGGCAAATATTATGGCATTTGTGAGCGTTTTTTTTTTGCCTTGGTGAGCTGTCTGATTGCATGCAACTGATTTAGGCAACCCATGCAGTATACACCACAGTAGCTGTAATAAAAGCAGAGATTGTGCATTTCATGCATTTCGAAAGAACAGTGAATGAATTATCTGCCTAGAAAATTGGACAATAGTATTTTAGTATTTATTCTGCCTGCAATTATAACTGTATATACTATAATTGGCAATTTGGTGTAAAGCCAAAGTCAGTCTAAGCATCATGCATGAAACAACAGCTCAAAGAAATAACATAATGGTTAGTAACTGCATAGTCTTGGGCATTGTGCTTGTACTGTTACTTTAGTCCACGTATTTCTTACTACAGTCAACAAATAGACCTGTAAGTTATTTCTGTGAATATTTTATGTATAGATTGGTAAGTAAAGACTGTCTGTTCGTGTTCTTAGCTGGGAATAGGACTGGAACATCTTGACATTCATTCGTGATATTTGATGTTCGTGAACCACAGAGCACGAACAAGTCCAACACTTGCATTTGCCTAATGACGTAATGACCTTGCGTCTCCTTACTTAGGAGATAAGTTGCTTTTATTGTCAAAACAGGATAAGTCGTTCGGTGACAGGAATTTTACTAATCATGGTCGCATTTTGTATTGTCGCAATACAATACAAATATCTCTACCTCTTGTACTTGTACACGTATGTATAGTTTTACTTGTATAATTGACGCTATTATTAGCTATCACGACATGATTGTATTTCAATGCGCAGAAGAGTTGCCAACGTAGTGGAAACAAAGTTATTTCTAATATGGAATGATTTAGTAATTTACAATCGGATGGTCATCCTGAACATTTGTGAAGTTACCTTGTACGTACAAAATTGGATGATACTACGATGTTTGATTGTTGATAAATTAGACGTGTGCGTGGCTTGATATGGTTTGATAGTATTATTGACCGCCCACACTCCACGTTTCTTCTTTCTACCATTCCATTGTATCAGTTTCCCTTTTCCAATTTATTTCTATGACCATTTCAGACATATATATTATTTTATTCTCTTCTTGTCTGTAATTTATCCTCTCGGCAATCACATTTAGTAGCTTCCGTCCATCACAATCATTCTAAAGTGTAATTCTTTGTTTGTTTTCCACCACCGCAACTTCTACGTAGGCAGCAGTATAGGCTTCAGGCACAAAAAAGGCAGGGGATTAATTTCCACACTAACATTTCATTAAGTACCTAATTTTATTCATTGCGCGTCCGTAAGTGATCCTTCTATCGTAAACATCAATGACTCTATGTTTTCACACAGCTGCGTGCAAGGTTCAGCCATAGACAACATCATCACCATCGTCTCAGTGACAATGAACCGCCTATTATGACAGCTACCACCACCACTACACTAAAACTTTACAATAGGATTCTATTCTATCATGCATTAGTAGACTCTAGACAATTTGCACTTGCGTTTATACATGTGGCATGTGGTATATAGTAAAGTGGAAGCAGTATAATATTATTTTGTTAAGTGAATCTCTATTTTATTTTGTGGAACACATGCAGATATTACTCACTGTCTGAAGGATATTTACAATTAATTTACATGCGGATGGGAGAACAGAAAACAAAGCGTTAATTTTATTAATGTTATTAAAAGGTACAATGAATGGACTTGTATAGAAGTAGTCGAATTTGCATGTGGACATGTTAGGAAGGATATCTCTTCACACCTAGATTAGCTACACCTTGAAATGCCAGGAGTAATTGTAAATGTTGCAGAATATCACAACGCAATATTAGGTATAGATTTAGACACACTTCAATTGGACATCAAATACAATCGCATTTATTTTTTCATTATTTTTTCATTATTATCGTTGCGTTACTGTTGATTTTTGTTTTTTTGCTCTATAGGTAGGTTCACGTAAAATCTAAATTCAAAACTGTAAATGTGATTGGATTTAGATTTCCTGACTTGTTCAGATTCATTTGTATGTATGTCTGGTGCACAGAGTGCACACGTAGTGAAGTGAGTTATTTATTAGTGTTTCTGTTTATCTATGCACATAGATATAGAGTGGATTCATAGATGTGCTTAATACACTTGTGTAAATTCTGCAGTACTTAAATGGAATTAAGTCGTGGTTGATTTGTATTTGAATGTGTTCGATGATAAGATCAGCACAGGACAAATCTGGGCAATGCTGTTGAAATTTAAGATGTTTTTATGTACAACATTTATGCAGTACGTCAACACTGTATGTAGCGTACACATGCACTCAGACATAGATAGCCGTAAGAAATCCTTAGTTTACCATTTAGTCATCCCAATTGACTGGATTGACTTTGAGTAGGTTCTTTTTTGGAGTCAGAGTGCGTGGTAGTGGTTATGGAGTTTGGTGTCACACTTGTTTGTGTCGTCTCTCGCCTTCCGTTTAAATGGAATTATTATTAGAAGTCGGAGTAATAAATACGGGGTCTAATTTCTATATAGTACCATATGTTTACGTCTTTATGTGTGGGGATTAATATTATTTTTGCTTGCTTCCCATGAAATGAAAGCGACAGGGCAATATTATGGTATATTTTGGGTAGGTGTATCAATATTCACTGTGTAAAGATGTAAAAAGGGTTTTTAGTGTACATGTGTGTATTATTTTTTAAAAGGTAGCAGTCCATAGTGTAATGTATCGTATGTTGGTATGTATCTGGTATGTATACATTACACATCCGTCTACTGAAATTGAGGGAATATTGGCGTAGGTGTATGTGGGACAGTGCCATAAAGATATTCTTGAGTTTGAATAAAAATGTCATGTAAACTGTTTTCAGTTTAAGTTAGCAGCTCTCTTCTATTCTGCAATGTATAGCTACGCTTTGCATTGCCTTGTCCCGCTTAAAATTGGGCTAGACTTGTATAGGTAAATGTGCAATGTGTATAATATGTGTGTTATGTGCATAGAATTTTTTTGTCTCTGATACCGCTGCTGTTATGTATCTTTCTTAGTGCTGCTGATGTATTAGCAGTATTTCTTTCTTGTTGCTCATCTGAATTGCAATTTGCTCGGATGTAGAAGGGTTTTAGTTTTTAGAAGGGATACAGAACAGTACTAGTACTCTAGTACATATATTGAATGAGTTTACATTTCATAGAGTCGTATTACCAGATTACCACATGCAGTAAGTTAAGTTATTCCAAATCTCAGACCGGGCCAAGTAAAGAAGGTTGAGTTTTCCGACAGGATATTGTCCTACGGATAAACTCAAGCGGTAATGTTGGTAATGGAAGACTTTGAGGAGTTCTGTATGTGTAACGAGTAGCGGTGCAATGCCGGTGTCCTCAATATTCTAAATTTGAATCTCTATATTTCAACATTTCTTTTATTTTATACTTTTACTTACAACTTTCGTTTGCTTCAATGCGTTCACTTGCCTTTGGTAGTTTTGCCTTGGAATCGTCTAACATCTCTCCACGTCATCATCATTGTGCTCTTACAGAATTTGTGACACGTTTTATTTTATTTTGCAAGTCAGGCACACAGGCAAAGAAATTCAAGAATGAATAGGGCTGCCTTGAAAATCATCAGAATGATGAGATGCAAGAAAAAGGATAAACATGCAGATTTTCCAATATGAATGGCTCAATGGCTCTATTTAGAAGACACTAAAAGTACACTGAAATGCATTGTCAACATGTTTGATAAAAACCTAAAGGTACTTTCTTGCTGAACATACCTACGTTTTTATAGCCCATTTGCAATTTGCAATGATCCTACCTGAATCTAATCTTGTGACGTCACCGACGTCGGTACCTGTTAAATTAATCTTATAATGTATCTTCATCTGAAAGTACGAAGACAATGTAAATCTAGATTTTACTTGTGCTACTTTTTTATACAATTTTTATATACGAATGTGAGTTTCATCTTCGTCTAGATATGTATAAGCTTCAATGATTTACTAAGCAGAAGATTGAGGGATGTACCAAAAAAAATGAAAAGTTTCGCGTGAAAGGGAAACACCAAAGGAAGCAAATAAATTGCTGATTTGTGTAGTTGTCTTCTAACGCTGACTCTTTCTGCATTTATTTTTAGGTACGCTGACAAAGATGAAAGTATACTTTGTGGATATTTTGGTTTCAGTAGGAGGTAAAAAATAAGTAAATAGAGATAGAGATACATATAGGTATGCATCATACGCGTATGATGTGGTTTGTACATGTAGGAGGAGGATGTAGTTAAGTATAAGTGGAGTAGTTACAATTAGTGAGAGCGAAATGTAATGAGCACCAATAGCTTACTTAAATTTTACGATAGTTATTTCTTATTAGGTGTTGCACGTTTAGTTAGATCCGTCTGAGTCTCTCTCATCTCAACTCAATGCTCAGGCATGAGGTGTTTTGAGTATTTAAGTTTGTATTTTATTTTAAGGCAGCGTATGTAGTATGTGTGTATGTGTCAGATGCTTGATCCTAAATATTAGCTTGTATTGTTTAGCAACTATTCTTTATGGGTGTGCCAACTTTTAGTTTTGTCCTATATACTTTTCCACTTGTATTAAATTACAAGTTTAAATTGGCAAAAGATTTTTCTGTCTCAACGTGTACAACATGTGTGTACGTCTCCTGTAGGAATGATGTAGACAGCTCTTTTTTCTGAATATTTTTAAGTACATAGCAATTTATTGTTGAGTAAATCAGTAAATACTCTCATTATCATTATCAATCGACTAAATCGTTGATGCAACTAGATGCAAATAGAAAAGCAAAATAAACTTTAAAATTAAGGATTGATGAGAAAGTGTAAGAAAAAAAATACTTGCGAATGAAAGCAGCGAACCCACAACCTACTAAACTTTGATCTGATGTGTGAATAAAAATCGATTTTATGTGAGAAATTAATTAATTGAACGTTTTTTTTTTAAATTACAGGCATTGTGTGGAACAGTTGTAGAAGTTCCTACTTTACAAGGTCAGAAACTACAACTGAATCTGTCAAACCGTGTCATAAAGCCTACGACGGTAGAAAGAATTCAAGGAAAAGGTCTCCCTTACCCAAAAGAGCCAACACGTCGGGGTGATCTTCTCATAAGCTTCGATATCCAGTTTCCAGACAAACTGTCACAGAATGCCAAGGATATAATTTTCGATGTATTGTAATAGTCATTGTTATACGTTGTATTATTGCAAGTTACAACCAATCGTGTAATTGTAATCGGAATATATAATTATAAGTATACTCTATTAATAACTTATGAAAACGTGTCAGCAGACTATTTTAAAAATAAGCAAATATTTTGTATTCGCCGCAAGAAAGCTGTTACAACGGAACGAAATCATGTAAATGTGTGTGTCACTCAACTCAACAATACACTCAACACTATAAATGTTTATTAGATGTACAATGTACTAAAGGTTGATACTTTTGAGTCTTATTAGTAAGAATAACGCTAATTTTCACAGCTCCCTAAATACGTTGTTGTCTTTTATATATATAAAAGTGGAATTGTATAGTTTTATGAATGTATAATAATGCGAATGAAGTAGAATGTAACTTAACTGCAAATAATCATTAATAATGTCTAATATAAAAAGTTAGCATCAGATTCTCTATTAAAAGGGCAAGTGTGCAAGTCAGCAGCGGAATATTGAAATTGTTAATTGTAAGGTTAATCTAATAATCTAATAGTACATTTGGAATGAGTTATTGTGCATTGCTTATTTTTGTAAGCTTGATATCGCGTGCATGAAAGTATCATTATTGTGTTGGTATCACTGTAGCTACCTTTTGCGTATAAGGAAATGAAGAAATGTGAAATGACTGACTTGTGGCTTGTAATGTTAGAAATGGCATTGTGTTAATAGCTTCTAATACGAGCGGAGTTAATTTTTTTATTTTGACTGATAATTTTACTGATACTTGTACCATACAATAATGTATCATTATTATTACATATTAACTACTAATTAAATAGCCTAAAAATGCAAACCAATGTTTGAAATGTTAAACAATAAAATTTAATAACGCAGAAAGTCTATATTTTGTGTCCCGAATTTCATTTTATTTCCTGCATTTTCATAGAATTCATTTGACCCGATTCATTTTCCATTTCTTAAGCGAAAGCTTTATTTTTAAGTGCATCTACATGTTAAATGATATGTCCGTATGAAAATAATTAAGTAAAGCCGTATAGATAATTGTTAGCATAGTACCTAAATGTACAAGGGCAAATAATGTGCGTTTTATTGTGCGAAACCTGAAAATAAAGTTTATGATGACATTACATTCCCATTTTGGCAATTATATACATAAAATCCGTGTGCCCAATTGTCCATATAGTTCCTTAGCGTGTGTCTCATGTTACTTATCCTTAACAGCTCACAACTATGAAGCTTTCATAGATTTAAATGACATTAGTATCATTTCCGACATTTTCAACCTTGCTCTTATTCTGTATAACCAAAAGCTGCATCCAAACATAGGCATTTGTAGGTAAATACTGCAGCAACTTTATGATCATTGTAATTGCAGCAGACACATTAATTAGCTGCATGAATAATTAGATTTGTACATTTGTATAGTTGAGTTGCACTTCCTATATAACAGTACTTGTAACTTAATTCCTCTCCTCTCTCATATGTAAAGAATTTGTCTTGGACAATTTCATGTTTCAATTCGAATACAGTTGAAAGTCTGTATATGAAGACAGTAGAAGCTGTAGAGCTGTGAGTTTAAAGGCAGACTTAAACTGGAAACGATTAAAAAACTAGAGCCCAAACCGGAAACGAATCCTTAC
>JABASD010003063.1:0-22181 GCA_019776165.1 Pogonognathellus flavescens
GCTCGTTAAAAGCTTAACGAGCGCTCGAGAGCCAGCATTAGTGAGCAGAGTAAATAACGTGTGTACTGCATTACTTTGTGTACAACAGCTAAGAGGATTAAGGTCATCCGAACTATAACACTGTGGAAATGTGAAGTGCGGAGTATGTGTAGTTGCAGCAGCTCACAGTGGAAGAAGCAATGATATTTGAGCTGAGTTTGTATTAGCTTGTGCAGACACAAAAGTCGCCCATTATCCCTTTTCATTATTTAATATAAAAGGATTGGGCACTCGTAGTGTCATGTCCGTTCTGTTTACACTCTATAATACAGAGAGACGGAATGAGAGTAAACTACTATTTGTAAAAGCCGTGCGGTCTATAGCTTTACACGTGTTATACGGATATAATGGCGGTAATAATAACGATAGACTAACTGTTGTGTGGTCAGCTTAGATATGGTACGTCAAAGAAAATTTCTCCAGGGACGAGCATTCTGAAAAGATGAGTGATCTTGCAGTTGGAGTCTTTGGCTACAGCTTTAGTAAATCAGCTTTTGCTCTCACAGATCGTCTTTTCTTCCTTCTTCTCCTATTTTCAACTGTGATGATGTGCAGTGTAACTCTGTGATGATGTTTTTGTAAATTGTAAACCCGCCAGTGCATTCAGCAAATGCTACACACTTCCTACTCCGTCTCGTGTATTCCTATGCAAAGATTTGATGCTTTCGCCCTTAGAAAACTTACAAAGTGAGCGGAGCAACTACTAAAGGTCTTTAGCATAGTACACTAAAGCTATATGTGTTATGTGCATATTGTAAATCTAGAGAGAGCACTCCAAAGTATCTTTATACTTTGCTCCCGAGAAATTATAGGCTGAGTGGGACTAGTGCATTGCATTGGTGTTTGTAGAAGCGCAGTAACAGCAGTACGAACCAAACGAGAAACCGCAAAGTTTATTTGCTGTATATAGTTTACATTAGTGGAGAGGTCGAATAAGGAAGAGCTGGGAAGCTACTACAGTTACCACTACTGGAGGATATTATAAAGTCTTCTGTGCTTTAGTGGAAGTAGAAACTAGCTCTAGACGGAGCATGGTGGTGGTGTGCCATGGTAGAATAGACATTGTTGCAAAAGAGCGAGTAACAAATCAAGAGTTGAGATATCAGATGCGAGCTGAGCCGAGCCGTTCAGTTAAAGGCAGACAATCCTAAATATTTTACTTGGGAAGGGAAATGGGGAAAAGGCTACTCTGCAGAAGTAGCACCGTATTTTTCTTCAGTATATATTTATAATGTGTATTACATTAGCACATTCTGTGCTATACCTTGATGTAGTAGAGATGGCCAATAGGACGAAATCCGATAAAAGAGCCACATGTGCAGTCCAAGTGTCCCTTTGTTAGTCCTGATGGCTTCCTTGATCTCTTCTTGTGATTCTGTCGCTCCTTCAGCTTACTCAGGTCAGTCAAGCCGATCCAAATCTTAAGCCGATGAATTGCCAATTCAAAGATCGTTCAGCTGGACTTTCTCTCCTACAATCCGACCTGCTGGGTACACAAATATTGTCTTCTTCTTTGTACACACACAATCAAGTAGTAAATGCTTATCGCAGAAAGGAAAATCTTCGAGTCAGCCACTCTGCTATATTTTGCTTACTTGCTTACACTATCACGACTACCCTTCTTCTGCCACTGTATGCATTATAAACCAGCGCACTAGTTATATAATACACACGTCTCTCTGGCCAATATACGTGTCTCTGTAGGAAAACTGCGTCGGCAGTGGCACAGATACGCTGGATTCGCATGCAGCGTACATACATTTATAGACAGATAGTTGATTATAGTTGAAGAAAGCCCGAATTCAACTCGTCTTTAAGCTCTTTGCGTTTTCTATTATCACTAACGTCACTCAGAGTCGTTTCTGCTATTTCTTCACTGGCTACTACCACTGTGGCATTCGTATTGGCACCCATATGGCATTTAGACGCTTGTACACTTCATCGTCTTCTACATACGAATGTGTGTGTACTCAAGCTGCTGCTAGTTCTACTACTGCGTCTGATACTTATTCTGGATGCTTTTCTGCACACACAAACGTACCATGGAACTGTGAGCTACATAGTATTGTCGACTCTCAAATGTTACCAGAAAGAGAGAGCTTAATACGAACCATCTTAAATTAGAAAACCAATTTTAGAGAACGTCTCTTTCTCTTCAGATTACTCTATGTTAGTATAAACTCCCACACATACGTAGTTAGTGGACTTAGACTCACATCACTAAAATGCATTCAATAAAAAGAGAAAGTTCGTTTTTCAAGGAATTAAATTTCATTTCATCTTCTTTGCTCTTCGACTCACTGAACTTTACAATATTAGTAGCAGAGTAGTCTAGGAGCCCGCAGTTAACCGCATGGTAGTCAAACCCAAGAAATTCGAATTTCCTTATCAAAAATCAGCCACTCTCATAATTGCATAACTTTGTAGCAAAGTGTGGGTTTGTCCTACACTTAAGAGTCTTCTTCAAATACATCTCTATTTTGCTAATACACTATGACTGGAGGATATCGTACTAATAGGCAGCATCGTTACTCTAATGTATATGCCTACTGCAATCATTATGATAAATGGCATTAGGTTCATTCATGAATAGAGGAAAGAGAGAGAGAGAGAGGGAAAGTGAACTAAAAGTAGGTGGTTGGGTTCCTGGTAGTTTGATTGTGATATTAAATGGTCTCATACTTATATGAATTCTAAGCTGAATTGAATCCTTTAGAAATTCATTTAGCTACATGGAAAGTCTGAAAAGATGTATTCTAATAGCTTTAAGGTACATTCGTTCTTTAAAGCTTTTCTTCGTTTGATTGCTATCGTTGGGAATTCTTTCTTTGCACCACATACAAGATCCAGAATATCTTCGCCTTCAAAACATACCCTATGTTACCACTGTAGTAAGTCGCATTGATGTTAACTTTGTACTGATAACTTATCTATACTATTTCCTCCGCCAGAATAATAATAGTCATGCTAGTCGACTTGTAAAGCCTACATTCCTATTAAAATGTACACAGAACGTATGTAAAGTTTATCTTGTAAAATATAAATGTACTGTGTAATATGCCATTACTTCCTTATGTTATTAAATTTATAAGAAATAATAATCCAATTAATTTTGTTCAATAAATAATTCAATTTCCTGATAAATATCTCGATAAATCCAGTTAAATATTCATATATATAGCTATTATTATAATTGTAACTAAATATAATTTTTAATTTGTAAATACCATATAGTACTTATATAACAATTAATTTATATTTGACTGTTCGTTTCACTTTTATATAAGGGGTTCTCCAACGTTTAACCCTATATGAAATAAAAACCTTTTTACATAGGGATGAGGAGGTACTAACATTTTCAACCCTTTTTAAACGAATGATAGGGTAAATATGAGGATTGCGAGTAGATTCGGATTTTACATGCATGTACATAGCAAGTGAGTAAAGTACAATAATAATATACACTGTGTGTTATGTTATGTATATGCACTTGTAGCTAGAAAGCGTAGAACAGTTTCAGTAGTTTCACTTTAGTAGTTGCATTTACTTTCCCCGCTCAGAGTGTCTGTACATTCTGTTCGTACTTACTATTACTATTACCTTTACCACTGACTATAAAGCTTTGATATAGAACTAGAGAGAGAGAGAGAGGAAAACTCTTCTTATGGGTGGTTCTGGGTTCCCAGTGAATTTAGTTATCACAATTTTGCAAGTTAGTTGGAATAAGTAGACAGCTGCCTGGCGTGAAATAAGGTTGTGGTTTAAAAGCCTCGTGTATATAATAACTAGAGAAAGATGAGAGAAACTCCACTCCTCATGCAACTGAGAGTCTCTCACAGTTGTGTAATCGGCAAGGCTCCTGCTTACATCTACTTCTCTATAAAATTATGTGTAATATGTATCTATACACCTACAGAGCATTTATATGGAACAAGAAGATCATTCCAACATTACACAAATGTATACTCTACTTATATGTATTGTGTGCAGCTTTTCATGTTTACGTTTTCTGTGTGCGGCTGTAGTCCACTTTGTACATGAAACTTTGTGAATACTGTTTGTGGGTTATGTATGTACTAAATATATTCTATTACTTCAGTAACACAACTCGATATGTACTCATGCTGCAGAAATGTAATGTCATTTTAAAGATATTCTCTGTGCTAGCTTAAACTGCTATTGCTTGAATCGTACAGAACTTCTATGTTTGCAATCAGTACTCATGTCACTATATGTACATCATTTTACATTCAGTGTAACACAATATTATAACAGAAATATATTATGTCGTAGTATTTAGATAATATACTGCAGCTGTATCTTCTATTGGGTACATTACATATTATGTAATGTAGTGCTGCACTATAGACTTATCACTGTATACACACATGCATATACATGGAGTACTTAAGTGCAAGTGAAAAGTTACAGTGTCCTCTGCAACACAACTACAGGCAAGCCCAGTACTTCATACAGCTACTGACTACAGAATAGATACACCTCATGTCATTTATGGTAAGTGCGATTGTACGAGTGTTCTTCTGCAGCAGTGGCTGACTGAGTCGTCTGTTCATATAAATATATAGGTGGTGCATGCAATGCACCAGTGATACTGGAAAAAGATGAGACTGCCACAGGACCAGAGCATTCTTGTGCTTGTGGCCAAAGTTTACGACTCGTGTCACAGTGCCATGTTCTTTACGACCGGGTAGGGATGCAGTGTGGCGATTATCATTTGCTCCGTCCAAAGTAAAACCGGCAAGCCAAACTACTTACTTTACTGCAAGTCTGCAACATCTACGACTACAACACTGATACTCTCTCCCGCTCTTTCCACTTTATGTCATGATTGATTGCATCTTATGTTTATATATACTTGGGAAGTTCATACGACAACTATTTGTAAAACTATGTCTGCTCTTTCCATCTGTACCAGTAAGTAGCAGCGGTACTTACTTTATTGATGCAAACTAAATGTTTTAATCCTGTCATCATTAAATTCAAATGCAGTCAATTATTTTTTCACAAGTCACGTGGCTTGTGTGTATAAATTTTCCATGGTGGTGCTGCTAGGTTATGCATGTGTGTAATTACTAATGAATGAAACAAAATGGCGATGTTATGCATTTCTCTGTTAGGTATGAATACTGTGTAGTTTTTTTGCTTTCTGCGTTGCATTCGTGTATTATGAAAATTTATGAATGTAGAAAACAGATTACTGCTGCATAGATGGAACCTGGAAACGATATACTTGCATTTATTTTAACGGTGAGCACAAAACCGTGGTATAACATAGCATATTGTCTCAAGGGATTTCAAAGAATACCTGGAGCTAGTAAATAAAAATGAAGGTATTAACTAATGGTTTTTTGTCGAAACACTGCAGAGTTGACCTTCCGACCCAGATATAGTTCACTTGTTTAAACAACAATTTGACTCCAGTGAGAAGAGGACACACGAAAAACACATTTGGGTTTGTGACTCAAAGTAAAAAATAAAGTTAAGCTAATATAAAGACGGAAGTACTCCGTCTCAATATTCTACGCTAAGCCATTTGAAAGCAGGCACATCATTTTATACTCAAGTAATATTGCATACTAGAAATAATTTGAAAAATCGTGTGACTCTGCTATTGCATTGTTGTTTACATACTTCCATTTTATTTGGAGCACAAATAATGGTAATGTGCGATACATGTTAAAGCTTTATGTTCAATGTTTTTACTAGTTGTCACGTAAGTCCCAGGCACGTAATTCACTTCTGCTGAGTACATAAGTTATTCATGGAGCCAAATAAATTGTCTTTGAGCTCTACTGAGTTATAACATAAACTTTATTCATTGCATACAGATGTACAACGTACGACTTCTAAAAATGAAATACGCCAGCTCTATCTGTAACCATTGAACATTGAGCAGACTACAGAAGACTAAATGTTTCTAAAATATTAAATGGCAATAGTAATTGAAACCAAACAATGAATTTGCTCTCGGGTGTCTCTGCGTCTGTGTGATGTGCATTGCAAAATGTAGTGTTACTATTTGCACTCACACACATTATAGCTCTCTATAGCGCTACACGCTACTCATACAAGATTTGAGAAATGCAAGTGTATATCTACTGAAGACACTATATCTGCTGGTAAAATAAATGCAGTAGTCATACAAGACATTCTACTAGCAGGGCAGTCACATTCCTTGACTGTGCATGTTGACACATAGTGGGAATTCGAACAAACAAAGATTAAGAGTTCATTCAAGAAACAAGTCAAGTGGCATAACACGAAAAAGGAATTTGTGTCAAGAGAAAGATTGACGTTTGGGTTTTGATTCTCTCTGGAACTGTGCATTAGATCTAACATTCCCTCATGTGCTAGGAGCAAGTCACATAGTAGAATTGCAAGTAGTAGCAGTAGAATTACAGTAGTAGTGGATTTTTCTTTTTAGCTTCATAGTTGAAATGACTCTGTATGATTATATGCTCAGTCGGGTTGTCACATAGGCATTAGAAGTTAGGTTGCAATAAAACTAACGGTTTTTTCTTTGCAACAATAAGTATGATATGATTTGATGGGGAAGAGAAGAGAGTGAGTTGTCGTTCGTCTTCTGCTAAAGGTGCATAGACCTAAGTGAAGACTGAGCGATTACGGCAAATAGTCAAGTGACTGAAAGCAGCATTTGATGTGATGTGAGCCGTTGGGTGCACGATGGAACGTGTGGAGACCGTCGTCGATGTTGTCGTCATCCTTCGAAGCTCTCTATGATAGTTGATTTTAGTGCGGCTGTGAATAAAAGTTGAACACGAAGATTCCATTACTATGTGCCGAGATCGATGAGGCATGAGCCCGTGAGCTTTGCATACTTACCCTTAAACTTAACTATACATATACACAGAACTGTGGTAAAAAGGCATATATACAGAGACTGTACGTATGCAAGTCAATTTAAAAGCTTGTGTTATACATGCGTGTATATCTGTAATATGGATGAGCATGGTTGTGTTAGAAAAAGTAGCAAAGGGAAACAAACAGAAGGATGGAACATTATAAGAGTGAGAGAGAGACAGAGCAATCCGTTTCAAATCATTGGTTCTCAGTTCATGAAAGTCAGGTGGGAGTAAGCAATAAAATGCTGTCAGAAAATTGCCTATTTCGGGTCTGATTGGGAAGACGGAGGGAAGACCCCCCGTTTGGGCCAACTAGTTTACCCCAGACTTGACTTGACTTAATTCAACGTGGACTTTGAATGTTCAGGTGCCCAGTAGTTTTTTTCTCTTTTTTCACCGCTTCCAGTTATGCGACTCACATCCAACCATCCACTCGTGACTGCATTATCTATTCTGTGTACTCTCCGATGCATGTTAATTTATGAGCAGAGTTTGCATCTCTTTTCTCTCACTCTCCAGTTCAACTGTGGAGCTACCATATAGTAAAGTAAAAAGGCACTTCGTATGTTGTGCATATTGACGGCACGATGAGTTAACTAACCAAGTAGGTAACTTAGCTAAACTAACCAAAAAGCTGCACAAACAACATAGCACCACACCGCAGCAACCAGTTAGAGTTCTCTTTAAGTTCAACTCTTCTTTACATTACGACTTTTATAAGAAAACGTACGAAATCAAAACGAGCTACTAGCTGCCATTACTACTAGTACAAAACTACTATTCAACAAAACAGTCAGTAGTAAAATATAAACCTGCTAAATAAAAGTACATTCTTGAAAACAACCTTTTCATATACTCATGCTGTATGGAATATAATATGGTAATGCTCAGTTTTACATGCATTGCAGGATTACTATTTCTTCGTTATATTGTGTAAAAAGTACGAGTACAATTGAAAAGAAAACTTCAACTCGTCCTTCGGCAAGCAAAGCTACTGGAGTAGGTAAAAAAATTATTACAAACTCGTACGTAAGAATCACACCTTGTGAACTGAGCTGGCAAAGTGCACATCAGGGTTGGACCTGCTACTCACGATTTTCACGATCTCACCTTGCCTCACCTTACACTTAACAACCCGAGCAGAGTCCCAGTCCAGTCTTTCTTATTACCAGCCAACAGATGCTCCGTGTTAAGAAACTTTACATTTCACATACATAGTCGTACCACAAATTTTTGTTCAGATATAGTACATATATAATAAACCAAAAAATGAAAATCCTAATATTGTTCGTAATGAGAATAAAATTACATTACATTACATTTCAATGCGTCTTGAGAGCTTATTGAACCTTGTTCAGTAAAAGAAAATTTATGCAAAAAAAAATTCGAAAGCAATTTTTTATCACTTTACAATTTGAAATTATAAATATTTTAAATATTTGTAGTGTCCGAAAATTTTAACAATATGATATTTCGTAAATGTTTTACACCATTCATCTCAAATTGCAGATTTAAAGTTAAATTTGTTTCTATTTAAAATGGTAAAATAAAAATTGCAAGAATTATGGTACGACTAAGTACTTGCGTGTAAAATCCATGTTTGTAGAAGTGTACAATACTCACAGCAAAACACCCTGATCTGATAGCTAGAAACCAGCTTTTGGTTTAGATCAGTATTATCATCGTTTTCTTTTGTTTTCTGTCTTTCCTTTGTTGAGGAGCAGACGAGACGAGTTGATTGTGAATTTACTTGACCCTAAACTCACTGTCATGCCATGATTCATACAAAACATTGCTACTCAAACATACAAACTACCTACTTTTACGGTGAGTCTTGTTCTTCCTCCCAGATTCCTCACTCACATCACACCACTAGAAAATATATGATTTTTAATATTATCAGTCTTCGTATTTAGGTAAGGTATGTGCACGCAGCAGCACTAAAAAAATCCGCCCGACGACGACCCAAGCCAAGTTGAGAACGGCAGGTCAAAACAAAAATCAGGAAAACAGGAATAGTTGTATGCAACTGAAATAAAGAAGTTGGTTGCTTGGTTGGTAGCATCTTCATTGCCACTTGAAAAAACCATCACCAAACCAACTGCATCATTGCTTTTACAACCGTACACATTTACACCACGATGTTCGCTTGTACTTCCCGAAATATAAAAGTAATAAAATTCCACATACAAGGAGCATCGAACAAGTGTTAAATGTTATTAGTATAGGAGTAGATAGTTTAACAATGTAATAATAAAAATAATACACAAAGTTTAGACATTCTCATATAAAAGAAAAAGATTATTATACAAATTGTATGCTGCTATTTATATTGTAGAGAATAATGATATAATGGGAAGCACATACAAACCTACCACACCAGAAGGGACCACTTTTAGTTGTTTAAGTGCACTGCCCAAGAAGATGCTAAATTTAAAAGCGTACGGGTTTGTGTGGTGTGTGAAGGGATGGAGAGTTGATTACGAGGCACGCGTTATTACATTCTCTCTCAAGCCTTTTCCTACCTTAGCAGCATTCATTTATTACAAAAGATAAAAAAACTCAAGAACAAAATTAAGATTGTGTGCTTGTTCTCCCATTATAACTTAAATGCGAGGGTTTGTAGTACGATGTATAGAAAAGTAGTTGTGAAACGTGCAGTAAAGTAAGTGAGTAGTTCCAAACAGCAAGAAGTATCTTGAATTACTGTTATACATATATACCAGGCTATAAACGAAGACCAAAATGATTCCATGATGTTCGTATTTTAAAGAGTGGTCGTAGTGGTAGTAAGCACTTGAAGAGAAACACAATGCAAGAACACAATGGTCTCCCGAAGAAAACGTAGAAGTAGAAGTGCTACGTACTCTGATTTGAATAAGATGAAAATAATGGTTCTACTCATCCCTGACTAGTATTCCCTCTTTCTAGTCATGTTCCTATTATGTGATTTTGTTTATTTCTGTCTTTAAATAATAGCCAGCTGTGGAAATTGGTCTGCTCTCGTGTGCTTTGTGTGAGAGATGATGATGATAATGATAATGGAGCAAGGAGAAAGAATGAATAGGGAGAGACAACCACACCACTCTCCAAGACACAGATCAGAATCAGAAGATACTAATGTTGGTCATGGATCTCAAAAATCATGTCATCGTCGTCGTCGTTTTAGCTGTAGTGAGAATAGGTGCCCCGCCAGGAGGAAATACGTCTATGCTATCACAGCATCCCCAACACAATACATTCTCGTCTATGTTACTTGGCAATTAGCTCTTTTCGAATTAGTTGAGGCGGACCACTGCTGAGTTTAGTGCTTTCTGTCTCTCCCTGTCCTCTCCTCTTCTCTCCTCACTCAATAATCATTATCCGCAACTCTCCTCCTTATTTCCCATTCCCTCTTTACTCTCCATTCAACATCCTTTAATGCTACAACAACTTTAAGTGGAACAACAAACTCACATTCTACCACTATACTACTGCACACATATTATTACCGAAAATATAAGTCACTAAGCAATATAGTGTAACATTATACATAAAGATCCGCATAGAATTTCAACAAGTTCCTATATAGTAGATGCTACAGTGTTAAAATCTTATGAACTTTATTATTACGCATAGAACTTCAGCATTAATATAATATTGTCAACGAAGATAATAATAAGCAGAATAGGATTATTACGCCATGTCTTGTCAAACTTACGAAATAATGTACTAAAATTGTAGGTGACTGGGTATTTGTATCAACTTTACATAGTATGGTAAATGCATTGATAATATGTATATACATTAAACACACACGTGGACGTATGTGTCTCGGCACTCGTACTACTTGGAAAAGTAACCTGGAAAAGTATGTTAGGTTTGTGTACTGTGCTGTGTATCAACAATGCACATCTTGACAGGTCAAGTATCGTGTGCGTGCCTATACTATACATATACACTGCAAACACAATACGAAGGTAATATACTTTAAGTGTGTTAGTGTAGGAACTATTTGAACAAGTTTCGACAATTCCCACGCTTTGGTAGGTTGTACGTATCAGGACAATCTGCAGCTCTTCTACAACTCTAATATTCCATGTGTATGGCTGACAACAGATGATTGTAAAGCCAAACAGCAAAATAAATGTACCTGTATTGAGTGTATCTCACTACTACAGTAAATTGCAGGCCTGGGCACGCAGTTGGTTAATCGGACGCTAACAAATTACTTTTTCTTTCTGTCCATGAATATTAATAGTTTTCTAGGTGTCTCAAATCCTTCAGGCGATACCTTATCAATAAAATGATATATACTACTTGCTACACCTCAAAAAATATTTACATAGTCTGTACTCGTAGTATTCCTACAATTATGGAATTAATTTATTAGAAAATTTAAGCAGCGGTATGAATATTCTACTAGAGAATCCTATGTTGTGTATTTTATCAATAACACAATAAAAGCAGTGCTTGCGCACTTGGATTGGTTTGGTCAGGTTGTAATTTATGACGGCACTCTACACCTGGTGATGAAATGATGACTAAAGTATAGACCGGATGGTAATTGAGATGTTGGACGCCGTAGCTAAGTAGTAAGTATCTGCAGGCGGTAGTACAATAATAGTCAAACTAACGGCCCGCATATCACCGGAAAGTGAAAAAGCCCATCTTTACTTCCTAGCACAATTACTATAATATTATCTGTATGTGAAATGTGAGTGCACCTTTTGGTAGTAAAATATTTCTGTGTTGCTTTTCTTAAGATTTATCTAGTCTCAAGTTTGGATTCATCTATCCACACGCCCCTTCTAGCTCCTAGTGATAGTACGAAAAGTTTTAGCCCATTTCACTTTCTCTGAGCACTTAAAGCTTTCATTTTACATTGCCTATTGCCTCTCTTTCTTAGCACAAAACTGCTGCACGACTACTACCCGCGGTTCTAGCAATATTATCAGCTCCCATTACTAATAGAATATCATATCATTTCTTCGGAAACTTCCTGTCAATAATCCTAGAAGCAATAATACATGGCTGAATTTAAGTGCCATACAGAATAAGAAGCAGTATAGAGTCGTTGAGTCTACCTAAAGTTTTTTCTTGTTCACTTCAGACTTTAGTGTTGGTGCAGATATGTTGTACTTATTATATAAATACGAAAGAGATTTTTGAGTTGAAGTGGTTGGTGGCAAAGCACTAGTATGCACACGGTGGTAAAAGTCAAATAAAGGCTCCTGCGTTCGGCATCGAACTGTCTGGTTATGTTTATGGAGTACGGAATGGCTGGCTGGCACAGCAGAAGCAGCAGCAAAGCAAAAAAGGCTTGATTCCATGCAAGCATGTGTAAGTTCACTTTTCTCGAAATGGAAATGGGGAAAACACTTGTAAATCTGAAAGACATGGCAGGAATTCTACCTCTTCTCCTTTATATATCCACTTGCACTATTACTGTCCAACAATCTTTTGACAAGAATTATGACAGGAAGAATCTCTGATCTCCTTGAATAACTCCATAGTTTCACTATGAATACAGTTGGAAGAAGTTTGAGACCCATGCAAATAATATCTATATGATGTGCGTAGGTTGTAAGACTAACAGAGTATTACGACAACCGAGTGTGTACATATCTCTTGCTTCTTTCTCAAAGTACATTTCACTTGTTTCACGTAGGTAGTTCCAAAACGAGAGCAGACAAACAAAAAGGGCTTCAGATTGCTTCTGTGCCGCGGGCATCAAAATCCTCAACTATAGTTTTTTTGTATTTTAAGTTTAACTTGAACGACTTTTTTGTACAGTCATCGTTATTTACGATTCCTTGCTTCTTCCTTCGAGCACAAAAGCTCGTATATCATTTTCGGGAAAATTTAGCGTGGGGTAGCATCCAATGCTTCGGGGTACAGTTTAAAATGTCTTCAAAAACACTGACCTTTTCCCTATACAATCGTTTTCACATGAGAAACATGCTGTTTCTCAAGAAAAACGGTAGAAATGCCTTCATTTCACAATTCTACTATCTTGTATCCATCTGAAGAATTCTGATGCATGGTATGTTGTACACATACACAGAAAATACAACAACTTTGTAATATCTTACCGTCTAAAGAACATTTTTATTATAAATGTACAGTTTATTTGACAGTCGCATCTTGGATCTGAACAGTTCGAACATTTCGCTCTGCTACCATAAATATTGACAGAGGAATATTCACAATTTCTTTTGTAAGAGTTTCTCAACAACTTGTACATAAACGTGCCTACATAAATATTACCCGTGTTTTGAAGTCACACGACTAAACTAACTGCACACGTACGTATTGCAATATTAAAATTGTAATAAGAATGCGAAATACCTGTCACGCAAAGTTTACACACACATGTAATTTCCTGACACATAATAACAGTAGGAAAAGTCTTTGTGTGAAATATGTAATAGGTTCTGGAGCACACGACTTTGATTTATTATTCATTTAGACAAAAACAAATGAGATTATCAGTCTCTCACTACATTCTAGCATGAAGTGACCTTACCCAAATCTATTTACGCAAGCCATGTATTTTATAACGTGCCTGTCGCCCAAGAAATTATTAGCTGATTGTAAATTACAAAGTAACAAAGCCATCTATTCGATGTCAAGGCAATTGCAGGACTTTCCCTTTCTGTTTCCCTTCTTTACTGTGTGCAGTTTGTGAATTCATTCTTTAACCCGTCAAGAGACCTTCATATATTAGTTTGTTTATCTATAAGATTTTTTGTGCGCTTTGTTGTATTAGTAGCTCGACTACCCTTTGTTAGTGTTATGTACTACTAGCACAATATTTTAGACAGCAGTAGTATGTGATAGTCGTAGTAATGGCACACACATGCATGTATACATACAAACAAACACATACACACACTGGCTACTGTTGAAGTAATTCGGTTCTGTGCTAATAATTTCTTCCTAAGCTTTTCCTTGTGCCAGCTGGCTAAATTTATATCTTGGCATAATACAATCTCTTCAACAGCAAACCCATTCTTGTCAGTATAACGTTATTATGAGGAGGTAAAGTCAGTCGTACATTGCAATCCGTGAGAGTTTTTTTCACTTCAAGTCTGCCAAGCTTTGCAATATGCAAAGCCACAGAATCAACCCGAGCGTGCAGCTTTGCCATAGCCACAATGTATGTACTAAAACTACTCCACACTTGTGTGCCAGAACAAAGGCTAACTCAACTTGAATTCTCGAGACGGAATCAAGTAGCTTTAGAACTACTACTAGAGCAGCTTACATAATACTAAAGCTAATAAACTTGCTGGAGATGGGAAAAGCGATAGAAGAAAATGATGACCCACACAAATAATGTTGCTTTATTTAAGCAAAGGTGTTGTGAAGCCTCTTATTGCAAAATCTGTGGCCAACTTGTAAACATCGTGCAATCGGACGTGAGTTTACCTATCGAATACGTGAATTTAACCAATTTATTGCGAAATACACCGTGAATCACAATAAAAACTGTTGTTCAATGAATTTATCAACACGTTTAGTAAACATCGTGAGATGTTTTGTGCGAATGTTGAGTCCGTCTGTCCGTCACTACGCGTTCTAATTCAAGAAATACAAAAGATAGTTCATTTAAACTAGGTATACGTACGTAGGAAGTCAAGTTCCCAGATAGGGTCAACTAATTCATGACCTTTGCTCTTTGAACGAGCACTATCGGTTTGAGGGTCTAATTTTGTATATGCCAAACTATGATCTACAAACTACGAAATTAAATTACAAATTTATTTCCGCCGACGTTTGAATTTGTAGTAACAACTACGCAGACGCAATGTTACAATCCGACGATTGAGTTCCAATAAAGCTAATAAACATTGTGAAAATAAACAAACATTTATATTTTGTAACAGTGCTTTCTTATGCGATGTTTTAAATATTACTATTACGAAATCACGATGTTTATTTACACCCGGTTTAGACGATGTTTTTGCAATCGTTGTATGGGAAAGCTTGTAAAATTTAAGACATATGTAATGTAAGAGAAGAATATTCTATGCACACTTAATATACAGTTGCTAACTTCAACATGAAATAAATGGGCGTAACTTTTTCTTGGAGAATACGATGTTATTGTGGTCTGCCTGTAATGATAGGGCTTCATTGAATGTTTTCGCAGTGCCAAATGTGTTTGTGTTCACTTCATTATCTCAGGTCTATCTATTTTTAATGCTGATACTTTCCTTGCCATTGTTCAATACTTTGAGGTAAAAAAGAACCTACTGATTGTAAGGAACAATCAAAATGAAATAAATTATAGACATTTAAAGTTCTCTTCCTTTGCAAATACAATTTTGCAAACATGCTACAGTTTTGTGAGTACATGTATGGTATACTAGCATTAAGTGTTTTGTAGATATTATGTAAAGAGACCAATGGAAAGTCAAATGATACACTACGAGCAATTGAAATACCTGAGTTGAATCGTAAAACAGTTGTATGAATGTAGTACACGAGGTAAAGCCACTTACTTAAGTTCTAGCCATATTATGCACACAAGAAGGTAATACTTACATACTAAAAATATTACACGTAGTAATGAGTAGGTACAGGCAATACAATTTTTCACTCAGCAAATGTAGGTAAATATTTACATGTTCGTAAAGTAAACGTGAGCGCTTATATACAGGGAGTTTCAGGAAACTTGACACGTTCAATTTTAAACAACAAAATAAAATGCTACAAAAGCCAATTATTTTTTTAAAACAAGTTATTGCGATTAATGATTTTACTAACATACAAACTTTTATTTATATGCATGAAATGTTATTCAAAAGGTAAATTTAGATGGTCTTGTATGAAAAAAGAGTTTTAATTTTTTGAATCCCTCTGTACACTGTGTAGAAATTGTGTACATAATGCCTTGGGTACTTATAGTAATGAAATGAGATCAATTGCAATAAGCTAAAGTGGGCGAAACCTTAAGAGTTAAGTGGAAGCCCGAGAAAAATTATTCTCGAAATAATAATACGTACTTACATTATACGAGTATAAAAAACATGTCTTGTGTTGTGTGAAATGTATTAGTAAAACTCTGAGTTGGGAGAAAGCTGGTATGTTTGCATATTATATGTATGTATACATGAATCATGAAATGAAGAAGTCTAGAGCCATTCAAAAGAAAGAAATGGAAAGTAGCGTAACTTACACTTTGTACATACATAGCAGTGGTGCAACAGAGTAGAAGAGGAAATGGAAGGGAAAAACGAATGTAACTGTGTGTACTTTCGCGTGTGTGTTGGAAAATCGAGAGATGGAAAGAAGAAAACTTGAATAAAATAGCTGAGTACCTTTACACAACAATTGTGCTACTATAGATACTTACGACACTTATGTCTGCTGAGGTGGTAGCACTCGTAATCTCGTAGAAGTATTAGCCGTAGTTGTGGTGGTGCAAATATAGCTTGTGTAAAGTTTTTGATATTCGTATGATATGCAGAGTCACAACAGAACGTCGAGTGTGCATACATGGCACAGTTACACAAGAATCATGCATAGTGTTGCATATAATACACACATATCTGTAATATTTACAACTGGAGCTAGCCCGAGTACCTACGTAGTATTTATTAAAGTGGAATTTATAAGAAACCCACGGAGAAAGGCGGACGGATATGAAAGTTATTTCCCTACGTGTAGAGAAGGCTATAATATTACCATATATGTTCTAAGGGGATGGAACGAGTAAGTTGTATGTGTTTGTACGTATAGTTTGTATTCTGTATACATGTAAAGTGGAGGATAGTAAATAGTACATAGGCAGCTACGATTCAAGTGCTTTTTTGTGTAGTTGCATGCATGCAAAGTGTGTGGTGTGCGTGTGGCAAGAGTAGTTGCCGAGACGGAATGGAGGATGAATATGAAATTGGGCCTTGGGGGACTTTTATCGGCCGAAATAGACGAGGAATGAGTTGGATTCCATGAACAGAGCAGAGAGACATGTAAAATGCATTTCATTTTCTCTTTAGTTTTTCCACATATTACATTGCACTGAACGACTGGGTTGTTGGTTCGTTGGTTCTTTGACTATGCTTTCGTTTAGTTTTTGTTTCATGGCGATCCCATTGTTTCTCACACGAGTGGAGTGGACCCAGGCGAGTTCTCCTATGAATGACCATTCCCATTCTGATGAGATCCACTTATATATTGTTACTTGTTTCACTAAGCTTTCCCAAACAAACAATTTCCACTAACCACATCTCTACACACATCCTCAACGAAATATACACTGCTTCATACTTACTAGTAGCCCAGTATAGCAGTAGCCTACTGCATACAATATACTGGTATTGTAGAAAATGCATATGCAGATACAATACAACATTATAGTCCAAAATGAAGTCACATAATGCGTTAGCAAACAAAAACACATAAACAAACACATTACTCCATTGTGCTGTTCCACAACGTAAAATACGTCTGGTGCAAATAGAATCAACTCATTAGGTGATTCTGTCCCAATGTAATGTGTGTCGTCAAGAATACAGTCCACTCTCTCTCTTTTCCTTAACAGAGCCACTTTATGGATGAACAGAGGAATTCAGTTTTTACTAATGATAATCATCACTCACACTCACAACGAGTGTATTTGTAGATTTGCTCACATTCCCATTTTGCGCTTAGGTACCTTCGTTGTATAATTATCCAAATGTACCAAAGTAATTTAGGTCAAAGTATGAACAGCGGCCACAGATGAATTTCTATCAGACTTTGTTTGCAGTTCTTGTCTTGTGGTATTTATAACAGCGAACAGAGCCAGCACACTACTTTGCCGTATGAATTTAGAGATACACGTACAATTTGAATTTACTCAAGGCATGTGCTATGCATTTTGTATATTTAACTATAAATGTATGTATTGAACAACCTGCGTTCATAAATGATGGAAAAAAAGTTTAGTAGTGAAGAACGAACATCAAGAATCACGAGAGGATTATCTTTTCAATCTATCTATCCATTTCTGACTGGCAGTTTGTCTTCGTTTACTTTCCATCTACTCAATGAGTGCACTATAGACCCTTTTATTTCAGTTCGAGAACAAAGATGCAATTAAGCGAGAGGGAGCTGATCGTCTTACTCATACAATGCCTTTTTATTTTTATTATATCAGGTACTACCATCTCAGACATGCCTTCCTTTAATATATACTTACCATCTGTGTAGGTATGCAAACATTGAAACATGCATATGAACTACTTCATTCTATTATTATTTTGTATTAATATTTAAAAAAAGTAAAAGTATTACCGATACGTATGAATTGAAAGTTTTTAACTACAAAATATAATTATTCAGCCTTACAGAAGTCAAATAAACAAAATGCGACCTACATTTTCCTATATAGTAAACACCTTCAGTCACTAAACAAATCTCCGTTTTTAAAAGAAAAGTATGTAGTAATAACTGTAAACCAGAAAGATCTATCTGGAAATAGCATTATCCCCAGCAACCCCAACTTCAAAGTAAACAGTAAAAACGATTGAATTGTGAAAGTGTTTTAAGGATTCACGTATAGACAGTCTGATTAGATCTATTAATATTTCCACGTTATTACTACATTACAATAGATGATTGGTAAATTGAAGACAGAAAGAAAGTTTGGCCGAAAAGCTTCATCTCATATAGTAAAGTTGTTTGTGTATGTCTACTATAATGTAACATGTGCCTTATTATTACTCCTACTAATAATATAACGTGTAGAAATATTGTTTGGTCATGAAGCCATTCATCTCTCTCGCTTGAGATGTGTATTAGTTGAAGGGGATTGGTTCTCTACGCATATACTTTTCATCTCCCTGTATGAAAATACTAACTACTACGTATATTATATAGAGAGATTTAACTCAGTGAGTGATTGTTACTTGCCTCTTTGCCTCTGACCCGTTTGCCTAGAACCGTATACATTGCTTCTGCCTGGTTACTATTTCGGCTGGGGTTCTTTACTTTACTGTGTGTCTTCTTGTGTGATGTTGTGTACCACGATAATAATAGACGCTACCTTGTAGTGGAGGTACTACTATTATGAATGTATGTACCTACGCACACACTGTGTGCTCCGTATCGCTGGAACTTGAAAGAGTACACAGATGCAGATATTTGTTAGTTAGTTCTTGAAGGGTTGATGGGTTTCCAGGAGTAGCAGTTGAGGAGAGAGAGAGAGATGATAAATCTTGTGAGTTGCTTATGGTGTAACAGACAGTAAACGTAAACGGTGTACTATTCAAGCTGATGCCATAATTTCACTTCAGTTGCAGTCTATGGATGAGCTCACTCCGTTTCGTTCCGATCTGTTCCCTGCTGACCTTTGCTATGTGTTATAATATTATCCTTCCTAATACTTACAGCTTTATGTTCTCCAAATCCTTAGCTATAGCATCTTTTCACTGTTTATATTTAGATGCGACGCTTTTCTTCAGTAGAACCATGCTGTGCAGGTATACAGCTTGTTAAATTGTGGGTACTTACTTTCCTGCATGCTACTAGCTACTAGTACAGTGCAATGTCTAATAGATTATATCTTCTGGAAATATTATTCAATTCTTACACTTACTTACTGCATAAATAACCACCTTCATATTACTACTGCTATAAACTGTGTTGTTGTAAATTCATAAATGAATGTAGATAGTAAGTAGAAATATACATACCTATATAGATACTGTGGACCTATAAGCCTATATAGGTATATACTACTACAGTCCCGAACCGATCATCAGCAGTGATCACCTATTTACAATCTATGTGCTTAAAAAGTAAGCTCAGAACTAAGCTGCATAGTTGCTGGAGCATTACTAGGCAAAGTGCTCTTGTTTCTTGTTTTATTATGTTGTAGTGGAGAGAAAGGAGCCAGAGACCTGTTTTGTTCATTTCCTTTTACTACTACTACATACAGTCCACTATAATACTATTGACGATGAGGTAACCAAACTATCCACACGGGCTAATAGCGGTAGAGTGGATCTGAATTGCATCAACATCACCTACTACAACAATAGAAAGGTATTTTATGCATCCTCTCTACAACATAACATAACACAGTACGTGCGTATCCTTCATGTCTAGTCTCTAATATGTCATATTACCACTATCTGCTAATCTCATCTCCAGTTCTGTCTTTCGATTTCAACTAACTGTTATTATTACGGCTGTCGCTGTCCAGTATTAGTATTACAGATAGCTGCGGTAGTACTACCACGAATCTACTTTGTGTACTAGGCGTTTTAAATGTTGTAAAAGTTTTTCTAGCATGTGTATAAGGATAATATTTATACAACGTCAAGAATACTAATAGTATTTATGCAGGCAGCATAAATACACAAATTCTTTTTTATAAGCGACAAATCATTTTTTGGGGTTGGTTTTTTCGTAAATCTATAGTAAATATATTTACATCCATGTAAGTAGGTACTTATATAATATAGGTATTGTGTAAACTGTCTTTCAATAAAAATGCATTTGTAACCTTCTTAAGAAATTGAAATGGAAGTAAGGAGAAGAGTGTGTGTGCATTATAAAATTGTGCGGAGGGAGTTGGCTTGTAGGAAAGTATAAGTCTTTGAGGTTGAGATAAAGTAAAGTGGAGTCCATCCGAGGACGACGAGTACATGTAAAGGAAGGAAGGATGTTGGCTGCTACTGCTGTGTGTATGAAAGTGTGTAGAACTATTTGGACTGAAAGAGTGAGGGAGTCTGAGTGAGTCTACTGACTTTTTGAGCGTCAGCAGGCAAGCGAGCCGAGCGGCACTTCTTCTTCGTCTTATTCTTCCTCTTCACTTGAGTTTCACTCAAGCTGGCTAACTTTAGCTTGACTTGACTCATCGGTCTAGTCAGATTGCAATGGTTTTTCTAGTTTCTTCTCGGACAGAAACTCAAATAGAACCCAAAAGCTCGTCCACACAGTCCACTACTGTATCCGACTTCTTAGGTTTATTCAAGTCTGTCCAGTACGGAGAGTCTTGCCGAGTTCGTCTTGTCAGAACACAAGTTTAGAAAAAGAAAAAGCAAAAGAAAGAGAGAGAGGAGATCTTTTGGTCAGTTAAGATCTCGGGCAATGGTACTGCTACCTTCCTCCTCAGCTTATGCACTCATGTTGGCCACGATGAGCATGTAACGTTCAAAGATCTGTCCGTCCGCAAGAGATTGCCGTTAACGCGCATCCGAGCACATTGTAGTACTCAAACTCGTGCCATAGCATACAAATAATACCCACTTCACACACTCATACCGTCATTGCGTCTTCCTACCACAAATTTACACAAAGTCCACTCTACATCAAAGTCAGCTTATACTTAACTGCTATAGTAATACTATACCAACAAATATTCCCACACAAATAATATGTCCAGAGGAATCACCTCTTAAAGTTTCACGGTCTGTGTGAATGCAAGATGCACTGACTAATACGTATAGCAGTCTGAGTGCATATGTATCTATGAAATGTGTAAAAAGATTTCTTGTCTGTGCTGTCTACGTATCAGTAAGTAGTACATAAAGTTTACTATGTAATATCATGCTGCTGACTATATGACGTTTGTTACTTCTGATATTTATATTCTATATATACACAGATGTTTATGTAAGTTCATACATGATTTCTGTATAGAAAATATTTATAGACATAGTTAAAAGTAGGCGCTTATAATATGGGTAGCAAATAATCGTCAGTAAAAGTAACTAAACTGTCAGTATAATAAAGGAGACTTCTTATACCTCGGATGTTTTGTAGAAAATGAAGTCAAATTTGGTTGTTAACTGCACACCGTATACCTTAAACTTACATAGTTTTTAACATATCCCAGACACCAATAACATTAAATTTTATTATTTCTTTGCTGATGGCAAGCATCACAGAGTCAATAAACCCAAAATTAGAAAGTATGCTTGTGGTCAAATGGATTTTTTAATGATTTTATCCGAGTTTAGCATGCGGAGAGTGGAAATTTCTGCTATTAGATAGATGTCTTCATATTGCACATGCCAACATTTAGAAAAAATTGTGTGTTTGCATATTATAAGAATTGCTGTCAAAAATGAAGAAACGATTCATATCAACTTTCTGAAATATTAAATATTTATTTCGGCCATTAAAAATTAAAAATCATTTTGATCAATTACGTACTGGCCGATTTAACTCCCCAGTTCGAAACAGCTCCCCATTTGAGGAGTTAATTCGATTTTCCGACGGGATTTATGGTCTCCAAACTATAACTCCCCGTGGTCGGAATAGTTCCCCATGTAATGT
>JABASD010003064.1:0-22171 GCA_019776165.1 Pogonognathellus flavescens
AATTTGAATGGGAAGACATTATAAATTTCGTTAATGAAAACAGTCATTTGAAAAAGATTTTCCTGAGGACTTTCTCAAGCTTCACCACAATACCCGAAAGTAATGGCCCTTATATTCCTCAAACATTTCGGGTGCACAAAGCGCTATTTTATGTTTTTGAAAATCAAATAAGGAAAACAATTACACAAAAAGAATTTGACGCTGCTATTGCCATTTAGTCGTAAGTTGCACTATCAAGTGAAATAGTTTTAGTTAATTAATATTTAGCAGTCATTGTAAAAGATGATATTATAATATGATAGCACATTTTAATCATTATGATAATATTTGTTAAGAAAGTACTTACTTTCATTTTAATCCTTCATACCCAAAAAATGAGTTCATAATTAGAACTCACAATAATATAAAAATCATTTAGAAATAAGTACATCACCTTACGATTCTTCCCCACAAGGTACTAACATAATATAAAATTTATATTTTTCTCTTTCAATACAATTTTTTCGTTTTTTTCTAATTTTTATAAATTTTGTATATACTTCAAGTGTGTCAATATTTTAGTCAATGCACTAAAAAATGACTCAGCAGTTGTGCATAAACAGTTGTACTAACTCAAAACATTTAAGCAAAACTTCAAAATTTGTATTATAAAAATTGCATTTTAAGTAAGATTGGGTTAGTAACTTTTTATTTATTAAATTTATATGTAAATCATGTTCCTTATATGATTAAGCAATAGACCATACGATTTCAATGAAAACTTGCTCTCACTTAGCAGTGCAGTTCACGTTTTTAAATTCTTACTGCATAGCTTCGCTGTAACTAAATGCATTAGAATTGTAGGTGCAAGAATTTGTAATATAATCAATATTTGTAGCAGTTTTTTTGCTTATCATGTATATAAAGTTGTATGCCCATATAAAATTCAATTATAAATACACACGTAATGAATATGAACAAGCAAACTTCTCTACTATTTTTGTTCAGTTATTGTGGAAGCAACTATATAAACTTAAAAGATAAAAAATGAGCAATTAATTGTCTATACGTAATAGTATTTGCTGCTGGCTTTTACTGTATTACCTAATATTATACTATTTGCCAATAGATAGATAGATAGATAGATGGATTTATTGAGACGATATTTGGCCATTGCTCTTATATCTTTACAGAAATAATAATATATTGAATGTATAATTGCAAAATTGTTAGTCTTGGTATATTTTATACTTAAATATTTAAATCAGTGTAGCGACAAAATTTCCAAAAGGTGTATCTTTCTTAATTCGTAAACTCCTGAAAAGTAAATATATATGTTTGTTAGTGAATCTTTTGAAGGTAAATTGAACATGTCTTTTAAACTGTGTATGTGATTGGGGTATAAGTACAAATGTCTTAATTTCTCATAATGTGTACAACTAATTAATACGTGCTCAATAGTTTCAACTTCGTGTTTATTGCAAACTATGCATTCATTATTGTGATCTTTATTGTAGAAATTTTCTAGTGCTGCTAGTTTCATTGAAATCCCTTTTGGCGTAACATGTTGAACATTTATTTTGAGTTGAAAAAACAGTCGTGTATTTGCCAATAAAGTTATATATTATTCCAAAAATTTACAATAATACTATAAAATAGGAGTAAATACAAAGACATTCAGTCAATTCATCAATTTATTAAAGTTCATCTTAAAATATAATATATATTGTTTGATAATCTTGTTTGTAAATAAATTTCGCTGCTTTCTGTGCATTGTTTTGATTTGATTTTATATAAAGTATACTTACTATAGCTTAATGTAAAAATTAATTGATACGGCGTAATATTTATTGTTGACAAACAGAAATAATAGTTTGATTACAATCATTGTTATTTACTTAAAGTATGTCTGGTACAGCTTAGAATCCAATGTTCGCTCAACTAACTACGAAATCTTTAAAGTAATTCCAAAATATGTTATTGTAAAGTTATTTGGCTTTATATAAATTTAGTCTTCTATATTTCGTGCACATGCTGCCGACGAAGGAGCAGGGCAATAATATAGTAAGAGGTCAAATATTTTTACATATAATTGTTATTACTTATTACAGTTGTATGGAATGAAATGATATTTGATATTTCACATGAAACAGGCAGACCAAATTAGTTCAAATCTGGATATTGTATACGACTGTATCATGCTTTTATCCGTATACTTTTATGAAGTAAAAGTTTAATAGAATTGTTATTCTTGGTTTGCAAATATAGGAATTTCGAGACGTGAAATTATTTATTATAACTATTATTATTAAAACTATTATTATTATAACTAATACAATAACATCGATGTTTACCCAAACAACTTACCGCATTTCTCCTATTAAATAAATTTTTTGCAACGGTGGAATGAAGTATCGTAAGAGTGTTGTGAACTTCGACACGATAGTGACGAACATTTGCTGGGCAACTGGGACATCATCACATCTATTCTAACACTAAGCGTTGGCATGTAGCAGTAGCTGTGAAACTAATCTGATTAAATATTATTTAAAAACACGAATTCTCTTTTTTCAAAATATTCTCACACTTCAAAAGTTGGTGGCGTTCTCTTTCAAACAGAAGTCTAATTGACATAGCAGCAGTTAAAACGTATTGTGATGTGTAGCCTGTATGGATACAGTAGTTAGTCTAAAATTATCAAAATCATAAAGGAGTTGATCGATTGACCCCATCTTCGCAATTAGCCTTCATATGAACAATTAGATTCAAAGGTAGCAAATTTCAAGCCAACATATTAAACTGATCTTTAGTTATCGAGCGTCCAGAGAGACGGACAGACAGAATGACAAACAGCCGAGTGGCATAAAGTATCTTAAGATACTTAACAATGGATCTTAATAAAACAACGGGGTCCTATAAACCTTGGGGATAGGGGTCAATATTTAAAATAATTCGTGTGTACGTGTATAGCAAAAGTGCTGTCAATTAAATTCGCTCGACTCGTGCCGCAAAATTTAATGCCCACCCGTTTCTACGCTATACCTACTTTTTGCTACGCTCACTCAGAGACTGTATAAGTATATAGAACTAATTTTACGGTGAATATTTATGATGTATTCATTACAACATTGATAAGCTGAATGAAACAACAAACATTAGACATGTTACTTTTATTTACGAGTTTGATTTAGCAAAACAGTTTCAAGAAAATACTTTCTTTTACCTACTAAATTATATATCAACATTATCTGTGGTTCAGTCTTCCATCGACACCATTTAATAATGACAGTGTAAAATGTAAAGCTAGCTAACAGTTAACAAATAAAACTTACTGGAAGATATTTTTTCTGAAATCAGATTTTGTTTACATAAATCTTCATGAAACCCTTCAATTTAAAAGTGGCTTTTCTCTGCACTAAACAGTTATCTTTCTGGCGACTTGTATATTGTTTTCGTTCATGATATTTTCAATAGAATATCTATATTTAAACTCAAAATACTACTAGAAGCTGAAACAGTTATCGTCTTTTTAATCAATCGGTTCTTTTATTAATTTAACAAATCAGCTTGCAACAATGAGCACCCTCTGGACTAGAACTGCATTTTTTCATTTTTATTCTTTGTGCGACAAAGTTCAATTTGGACCTTACACTTACAACAAAAAACTAAATCAAATAGAAATGGTAAAAAGTAAAAAAAGAGTAGTAGTTTGGTATGTCGGTAATTTTTTTTCAGCGTGTTTCATTCTCTACTTCATTGCATTCTTTCTTGTTCAAATTTTAAACACTGAAACACCTTACAACCTGATTTTATCAATAATGATGATCTACTTTGGCTCCGCCATTATATTAAGTTTTGTGTGTAACTTGTCGTCACTGCTCTCATTTCGAAACACACTTCACATTTACAACGCGTATCTGCAGTTTGATAGACAATTTTCAAGTGAGTATTTTTAATTACTTATACCTTTTATCTTCCCATGCTTTTCTACTTTATAAAATTAAATGATAAAAAAAGGTCTATGCTAATCTGTATGCTAATAATTTAATTCTACGAAGATTTGCATAAAATTTTCGTTTATCCGTTTAATGTTGAACTAAATTTTCCAAAGCTTAAAGCAGTTTAAAATATTTAAAGGGTGTGGCTCCCGTAGATGGGCCCAAAATTGTATCTAAACGCTGTAAACACACGGCATCATTACATTTTGCAAAATATGTTTTTAATGTTTGGTGTTATTCAACCGTATGAACCCGCAGGTGTGGAACTGGAAAAATTTCCCTGAAAACGCCCCGCCCCCTTCGGGGGCGGGGCTTCTCTAGATTCCATTTCCCCAGACAAGCTTCTCCCATTTCACGTGGGGCTTGAGGAAAAATCGATGGCTCCGCCCCCTTCAGGGGTGGAGCCATCGATTTCCCTATTTAGCCCCGCCTTTTCACTTTCACTCGATTTCCCTAATTTGGTCCCGCCCCTTTCGGGGGTGGGGCTAAATTTTCCGATTTCCCTGGAAATCTGACAGGCAGGTTTCCAAACATTTTACATCCTTGGTTTGAAGCTTCAATTATAATTTGATAATATTTTTTTGACCGAGTTTACAGATTTATTTGAAGAGGAGTTAAGTAAACGAAACAGTAAATTTGACGTTGTCGGATGTGTGGCCCATCTATTGATTCCATTGGGTATCCTCTCCGCTCTTTTACCTCCGTTTTCAGTTTTCCTTCTGAAAGAGCATCCTTTCACTCCACTCGTTGATTTGCTCGTCCCAACCGTCAGAAACAATCTTTTGATGAATAAGTTTTGGGGTATTTTTAGTTTTTGCATGCTTATATATTGCGTACTTTCGATTTTGGAAAAAGAACTATTTGTATTTATATATTTGCACTCTTTAAACACAATTAGTAAACTCATTTTGTTCAATTTTAAAAGTAAACAGACCCAGCTAAAAGAGCTAAATTGTTTGTACCAAGCCATAAAACTCTACCCCATCATATACCTGACAAATGAAGTAGTTCTTGAATTGATGAGAATGATAATGCCTGTAGCATTATCGGCCATTCAGATATTTCACATTATGTCCGTGTTTGGAACATTTCGCTTAAAGCAACAGTTGGGAATGCCACTCTTTTTGGTTATGCCACTAACTTGGATTTTGATGAGTTTACTTGAGAGGTTTGGTATCAGACCCATGGCTTATTTTAACAACAACTCCATTGAATTCAAGAATAAATGGTATTCTTGTTTGGCAGGAGATCCTTGGACACAACGGCGAATACGCTCCTTTAGACCACTCAGATGTGAAATTGGAAGATATTTTTATTTCCATCGGAGTACCTTCAGCACCTTCATGTTTTCTGTCGTTAATTATTCCATCAATTTATTACTTGGTATCAAATTATAAGGAACTACTATTGAGAATTTAGTTCCTTATGACGCTTCATCAGCTCATACATTTACAATTGAAACATGTTCTCAATTAACAGTGCAGGAGTAAGTCCACGCTTTTAAATTATTAATGTATATAGGATGCAACTATGTGCAATAATTATTTAGGTTGAAAACTTTTATAGTAATATAAACAATACTTGAAGAAGTTGCTTTATAAAATATGAGTCACAAATTGCCTTCGTAATATTATATTATTATGGTTTTTATTGCTTACTACTATTAGTGTGTTTGCTTATATTGTATTTGTCAATATGTATTAATTAAACCAGACATTGGCAATAGAATAATACAAAGTCATCCATTCTATTCATCGGTTTTTTAATATCATGTATTATTGGAATATATATATATATATATATATATATATATATAATATACCTAGTCTTTTCTGACAATTCGTGCTATATAAATAAATTAAGTGGCCTTCTGCGTATGCCTTGCATTTTGTAAAACCACATAACCACTAACCTATTTAATAAAAAAGCGTTATGCATAAATTCAATCGATATAATATAGAATTATTGGATAAATAATAATGCTCGGATTGCAAAGGTTGATATTTTCTCCAAGCATGTCTGATACAGCACAGCCTATGCACACTCAATTAAATGCATAGTAAATACAAGTCCTTCCTGAATACTGTATTATAAAGTTATTTGACTTTATACAAATATTAAACGAATTTTCCTGTACGAAGAAGCAAGGCTATATACTGTAGTACTATTAAGGTTATTTAGGTCAAACTTTTGTGCATTACAGATTAATAAAATGATAAATTGACTGTATATATTTATGACGTTGACGTATTGCGACAAAAACAATTACTTTTTTTCGTCCACCAAATTACATTCCAACAATATTTTCTCAGTAGTTCAGTTTACCATCGATACCAGATAATAGTTTTATTGTAAAATGGAAAACTAACTAACTGTTAAACACATCAAACTGGTAACTTGAAAATAGGTCTTTCAGGAGTAATATTTGGTATTCGGAAATCTCATTCATTTTTCATTTATTTACTTTTTCGTTATATCATCAACTTTTTGCATAGCTAAATGATTATTTTGTTTATTATGTGAAAGAAAATATTCAATAGCAACCTTCAAAGTACTTTAAACATTCTGGAAGCACAATTCAAACAGTTATTTCTTTTTTATTCAACTGTTTACTTTAACAGATTAACTAATCAGTTCAAATTAACAGTTTTGAGTAAACCAAGATGAGTACCCTCTGGACAAGAAGTGCAATATTCAATGTTTATTCTTTGTTCGACAAACTGCGCTTTGGACCTTACACTTACAACAAAACACGAAATCAAATAGAAATAGTGAAAAATAGGAAAAGAATAGTTGTTTGGTATTTCGGTAATCTTGTCTCAATCGTTTCAATTCTGTACACATTTGTATTCTTTCTTGTTCAAATTTTAAACACCGAAGCACCATACGGACTCATTTTGTCAATATTGATGATCCACCATTCCTTGACCTTGATAGCTGGTTTTGTATGTAACATTTCGTCACTACACTCTTTTCAAAACACACTTCACATCTATAACATGTATCTCAAATTCGATAGACAGTTTTCAAGTAAGTGTTTTTAACCACGGACAGCATTTATTTTCCCACATTTTTTAAATTATGTTTTTAAAAATATAAATAAAAAGTAAATGATCCGTGTTATTAATCATTTAATATTTAAACGAATATAAATACAAAATGTTGGTTAATGTTAATATAATTTGGACAATATCTAAAGTAAAATTGACAGTGACATGCTTAAATTAGTTAACCCTATAAACTGAAAACCTAATATGTCAATTCATCTTTTACACGTTGTGACTTCTCCAACGTCTCCAAGTAGTATTTATTGTGACCTTACGAAATGGAAATTTAATCTCGTGGCTGAATTAGTGGTTGTTAATCGTTTGGATTAAAATTTGAATTTTGGTATTTGTTTGATCGAATTTACAGATGTATTTGCCAGGGAGCTACGTCAACGAAACAGTAAATTTGACGTTGTCGGATGTATAGCTAATCTCGCAACTCCCACGATTATCTGTACCTTTATTTTCATGCCGTTCTCGTTTTTCATATTGGAAGAACATATGTTAACTCCACTTGCTGATTTGCTGTTTCCAGCCGTAAAACACAAATTTTGGATGAATATGTTTTGGGCGATTAGTTTTTTATTTTTCGGTTTTAATGTCGTATTTTCGATGCTAGAAAAAGCACTGTTTATATTCATGTGGTTGCACTCTTTTAACACAATAAGTGAACTGAGTTTATTTAACTTTATAAAAGAGCCAACACGCCTAAAAGAGCTAAATTGTTTGTGTGAGGCCATAAAAATCTACCGCTGCATGTACCTGACTAATACAGTAGTCCTTGAAATGATAAGACTGATAGTGCCTGTAGGGTTATTCACCATTCATAATTTCCACATTGTGAGCATATTTGCAACATTGCGTTTAAAGCAGCAGTTAGGAATGCCAGTTTATTTAGTTATGCCACTAACTGTGATACTAATTAGCTTGCTTGAGATATTTATTTTAGAACGAATGGCTCATTATAACAACAACTCCACTGAGTTCAAGCATAAATGGTATTCGATTTTGGCCGGAGATCGCTTGACCCGAAAGCAGATTCGCTCTCTCAGAACACTCAGATTGGAAGTGGGAAGCTATTTTTATGTCCAGCGGAATACCTTCAGCACTTTCATGTTTTCCGTCGTCAATTATTCCATCAGTTTATTACTTGGGGTTGAACTATAAAGAAACTTTTGGATTTGCAAGTCATAACACTCATAAGTTTGGGTGCAGGGTATTTTATTCTGATGGTCAGCTATAGTTTTTATTTTAAGTGGAGCTAGACAATAATATACATTAATACCACAATCAGCATTTCATTTAAATCTTTCCTAAATAGTAAAAAAGTAACTGTACAAATTATAAATATTACAGAGGGAATGATTTTAAATAGAATTGTTATTACGTTATATAAAATCGTACTTTATGGAATATTATTAAATTTACTATTTTACATGAAAGAGGAGGATCAAATTTGTTTAAATATTGATATTACTATTATAATTATCATAATGCTGGGTCACCTTCTGAATTAAAGGTTTACAAGATTTGTGATTCTACAGATGTAACTATTGCCCCAGTAATTTCCTAATTTCTCTCACGGAGTTTGATGAAACTTTGCGCTCATCTTTTTAGACCATTTGTGTGTATGTAAATTAAATTCACAGTTCTGTTCTGGCTGAACGAAGATGAATACGTGCTGGACAAGTACTGCAATATTCAATTTTTATTCCTTTGTGTGACAAACTGCGCTTTGGACCTTACACTCAACCACAAACCTCAACCTGCCTCAACAACACACTCTAAATTAAATACAGCTATGTGAATTTTACTTTGTTTGAAAATGAAGACCGTTATATTTGAAGATCACCAATGCTTGAATATTTCGTTTAAATGACAATATATTTTAAAATGCAGGCACCAGTCATCGTAGAATGGATTGAGAGATGTATACCTTTCTAAGTAACTTCTAGCTAAGAAATCGAATCAGGGGTCAAAAAATACCAATTTTCAGGTATTATGAATGTTTCTGCGTAGCAAAAAATTTTTTCATTTCATTGCTATATTTTGGAAGCGAAAAATCACTAAAATATTGCGGGGAAAAAGTTAATGACTTTTGCATTTGTATCTTTCTCACTTGAACTTTTTTTGAATCTTTGTTTTGTAAAGTACGTCTGTACTTGTAACACAGGGGCGTAACTGAGGCACGTTGCCCCGGGGCGTCAGGGTGGCAAGCTACGCCGCTGGGTCACTGTTCGTTTTATTACAGGTTAAGTCCGGTTTTGAACCGGTTTATTAATATTAATCTTACAATTACTCATTTAATTTTCGTTGATGTATTCTACTGTCTACAACAGACAATCTCAATTGAGACAGCATTAAATAAAATAATAATATATAGTTTTATGTATAACTTAGAAAAATAAATACAGAATCATTGGCAAACATAATCAAATCACACTTAGATTAAAGATTGCATCCATCGTTATTTACTAATATAGCATGTCTGGTTCAGCACAGGAGCCAATGCACACTCATGTAAATGCGTAATTAATACAAGTCCTTCCAGAATACTCTAAAGTTATTTGACTTCAAACAAACGTTAAATAAGCATTCCTGCTAAAGCTACCGACACGAAAAAGCAAGGCTTTATACTTTAGTACTATTGAGGTCATTTAGGCAAACCTTTTTTGTATTACCGATTAATAACTTGATTGATTGACTGTATATATTCATGATGTTGATGTTGATGTATTCCAACAAAAAACAATTACTTTTTCGTCCACCCAATTACATTCCAACAAAACTTTCTCAGTAGTACAGTTTACCATCGATACCTGATAATAGTATTATTGTAAAATGGAAAACTATCTAGCTGTTAAACAAATCAAACTGGCAACTTGAAAATAGTTCTTTCTGGAATAAGATTTTGTATTCGGAAATCTCATTGATTTTTCATTTATTAATTTTCTGGTTATATCATCTACTTTTTTGATGGCTAAATAATTATTTTGTTTATTATATGAAATGCAATATTCAATAGCAACCTTCAAAGTACTTTAAACATTCTAGAAGTACAATTCAAACAGTCATTTCATTTTTATTCAACTGTTTACTTTAACAATTTAACCATTCAATTCATATAACAGTTTTGAGTAAACCAAGATGAGTACCCTCTGGACAAGAAGTGCAATATTCAATTTTTAGACCTCACGAGGTCTTATGCAGCCGATATGTCTGTCTGTCGGTCTGTCGGTCTGTCAACACGATAACTCGAGTAAAAATCAACTTAAAAGTTTGAAACTTGGAACACATGTGTGAGAGGGCAAAGCGGAGGCTAAGTTCGTTGGTCAGTAAAATCGGTCCAATGGTTCGGGAGTTATCGGGCAAAAACTACCAGTTAAAATAGACAAATGGTAGTAGCAAAAATGAAACACCGCTTCTACTTTCTATTAATTTAACATACACCTAGCAAATATAAGCACACTGCTTCTGGTCAAATTAATTTCTATACCGCTTCTATATCTCTTTATTTATATACTCATCATAGGAGCAGTGAATTAAAATATCTTTCTTTGGATTTATATACTCTGAAAAAGGCCGAATCGGCCGCTTTTAGTTTATATAGACCGAAAAGGCCCGAATCGATTTCCTTTAGTTAATATACTCCGAATCGGTTTCTTTTGGATTATATATTCCGATAGTACCAAATTGGTTTCTTTCAGTTTATATACTACGAAAAGTACCAAATGAGTTTATTTCAGTTAATATACCCACAATTTTGTCAAAATTGATTCTTTCAGTTTAAATACCTACTAATTTGCCAAAATTGATTCTTTCGGTTTAAATACCAACTGTTTTGTCAAAATTGATTCTTTCAGTTTAAATACCAACTGTTTTTTCAAAATTGATTCTTTCAGTTTAAATACCCACTATTACGTGAAAATTATTGCTTTCAGTTTAAATACCCACTATTTTGTCAAAATTGATTCTTTCAGTTAAAATACCCACTCGTGAGGTCCCATAGGACTGCTTGATGTTAGTTTTATTGTCTAGAGTCAATATGTGAATTACATTTGTAAAAATTTTAACACTTGCAGGAAATCTTTCTAAAGCGAAATCCTTGCTAAAGCAACATTCTCCCAACTATAATTTACAGTAAAGTAAACTACCAAAAACATTTTATCCGTGCAGCAGAAATTTCTTTTTTACGTGTATTACTAAAAATATGTTCATCCAGTACATTATAATCAAAAAAATGAACTAAAATTAAAAACAAATATTACAGTCAACGCGAACGTAGCTATACCCTCATGCACTGTCGATACTTTGCTCACAGTAACTTTATTTTAATGAATAAGGCGAATTGTAGTTCTTCCTGGTACATAGATTACAACTCCTTCTTCTTGCAATTCTTTCAACACGTCCTCGAACAATTCTTTAGTAATCATCTACAAAAAATATAATGCACATTACAACTCAACATCCAATGCTTTGCATCATAAACAACTTTAATTTTAATCTTGCACTGAAGTGACATATTATGAAGTATACGTACCACAGAAGAATTTTCTCTTATCTCAGCGTACACTTTCGAATAGTTAACAGATGCAACTTTTCCTTTCGATGCTAAAAGTTTCTTCACTGATGATGCCAATTCTTGTCTCTTCTTTCTGGCTGCACTACTTACTCCTGTAGTCAAAATACCAGCGTCAATTTTGCCCGTGAGAGGATCAGTAGCTGACTGTTTGACAGCTTCACGATGCAGTCTCCAAGCTTCTTCTACATCTACCAATTCCACTTCTTGAGACAATCGGATTTTAGCATGAGCTTCGGATAAACGAATGAGCGATTCCAGTTGTCTCGGGTATGCTGTGATTTGTCCTCTTCCACTTCCGGCCTTCCGCATTTCAACGTAAGCTTGAATCAAACGCTGTGAGGCTTCGTCACCCAAACGAGGATGGACATGCTCTTGAGCATAAGCGAGATAATCTCTGAGCATGCTCGTATCCTGATAAGAAAGACAAAATCAGTAAAATGTCACACGGTTAAAATTCCTAGAATTTCAAAATTACTGTAACTAACCAGTAAATCACTATCAGCATCTTCCGGGGATTTGAAATAAAGTGAAATCATGTGTCTAGCCAAACGGCGATCGTAAGTATCGTTTTGTGGATCCAAGATTAAGAAAATCAGGTCAAATCTGTGGATAAAAAGACATCACGTGAACTTTTTTATAACATTCTACTCCTCGGAGGAGTACAAACTGTAATTATACAACAATTACCTTGATAACAAAGTATGGGGAAGATTCACGTTCTCCACAATGGTTTTCTTCTGGTTCCATTGAGATTCAATGGGATTTGCAGCTGCCAAAACTGATGTACGGGCATTCAACTGACAAATTATACCGGCTTTTGCGATTGACAAAGTTTGCTGTTCCATAACTTCATGAAGAATACTGCGTGTAGACTCACTCATCTTATCAAATTCGTCTATGCAGCAAATTCCGTTGTCCGCAAGTACCAAGGCTCCTCTGTTCATAAAGTAACATGGACGGTAATGACAAAAATAACATCGTATGGATAATAATGATTCAACAGTTGCAATTAAAAAAACACTTACGTCTGCAAAACTATTTGACGTGTTTCCGGATCTTTAGTAATGTAAGCTGTCAATCCGACGGCACTGGAACCTTTTCCTGAAGTGTACTGACTGCGAGGTACAAGATCGTAGATGTATTTTAAAAGCTGAGATTTACTTGTTCCTGGATCTCCACACAACAGGATATTTATTTCTGCCCTGTAATAATGATGGAAATAGTACGACCATTTCAATTAAAGAATTAAACTCGTATTTACTTATTTAAGTGTGTATGTACCTAAATTAAGAACTATTATTTACCTAAAACGACCTCGACCAGTATTTGTGAAATCCTTTTTCGTGCCACCAAACAACTGAAGCAAAATTCCCTTCTTCACGTCTTCATGTTCGTATATAGACGGTGCGATAGCTCGAGCGAGACGCTCATAAATATCCTCCTTCTCTGACAGTTCCTTAATCTGTTCCAATCTCTCAGGTTCAATATTTAACGCCTTACTGCAACGTATTCATTTTTAAAACACATTATTTTTGTGACATTACACTAATTAGGGAATACTTAAATTATGTAGTTATTCTTCATCCATACCCATTTTGATCCTCACGAAGACGTTTGGTGTCCACTTTTCTGAAATGGACAACATCAACATGTGTTTTGTACACAGCTCTGACAGATCGCTGTCGAGGATTCAATCGTAGTGGTGCAGCACGATATATTCCTGTGACTGTAACTCGATCACCGGGGTTTACTAAATTCACCAAATCATCATGTGCAAATAAAGCTGCCATATACGGAGTTTCCCCCACTGGTGTATCCTCTGAAAGCAAAAAATAAATATTTTAAATACCAATCATAGTGCATTTACCATTTTTCACTAAAAATAGAAGCAATCTGTGGTACATACCCAAATCTTCCTGCAAACGAATCATTTGCTTATCCACAAATGACGAGCGGTTATGAATTAGAGTGAAGGAGAAGTTTGTGTTGCAGTTGACGCAAAGAACTGGCTCAAGAATTTTTCCTCTGTCGATTTCAGCTTTTGACCCCTGTTCACAAACGCTGCACTTGAAATATCCTTCTTTCATTTCTGGCATAATATTTGATGTCCGGATAACCATTCCACTCACAGTAACCAATTGATCGATATCTAAACAATAAAATCATTCTTTAACACATCTTTAAAAAAATTGAAAAACAAAATGCGTATTTGTTTGCGCGTTTGATTTACCTTCAGGATTTAAGTATCTCATGGTTTTTGTCTTGTCAGCATTGTAAGGTCTCACTTGAATTTGATGGCTGAGAACTGTAATTGGGTACAACTCAAAAAAGACCTCATTTACCACGCTGTCCATCGTAGGAATTACTTCCTGTGGATAACTTATTAGCTGACGATAAATATCAACGTTGAATTGCTGTAAATGTGCGCAATTCAGGTTCATGTAAGGATCCTCCAGTTGGTTGATCTAAAAGAAAACACAATTTAGTCAAGACTCAAGTCAAAAAATTACTCGCATGGAAAGTTCAACCTTTCTATTTTTCTTCATACCTCATTTAGCTTTTCAAGATAGTAAGGTGAATCATGGTCTTGAACCATTTCGTCTTCATCCACTTCTTCCTTCTTGAACGACCGAATAAACTGCTTGAATTTTGTTTTGAAATCCGTCGCAGAGACTGTTGTTCCCCAAATGAACAACTGTGGACCGTCCTCTGAGGGCTGTATGAATAATTTAATCCAGCTTTAATTTTTTTCCCAAAACCACATCACCTGCTGAAACTTGGATTGGAAAGTTAGAATTAAATAACTTACAGCCACACTTGGTGGAACTCCTAAATTGATTTGACGCAGGCTTCGATCCGAATTGATATCAGCCCTGTGACGCATCGGAGTTGACAGAGCAAGACCTTCAGTACGCGGTGTAGATATTGAGCTTGGAGTTCCATAGTTCAGTGGAGAACGCAAGTCAATGTCTGGGGCTGAAAAATCACCCACATGAAAATAAATAATGCATTTCAATCCCAAATTAAATCTGTGAACACAATTCAAAATGTTTTCTTTTACCCCTAGTTGCCCTAGGGCTGTCCATATTTCTGGAAGCCGGGCTAAGAGAGCCCAAGCCTAAGCTACTGACAGCAGACTGAGCCGGACTTAAAGGTTCTAGACCACTTGCCAATGACCTTTCGTCCTCTCTACGACCACGTCGACCAACAGCATTATTTTGTGCATTCCTCAGCAACGCATTTGAACTTGAACGGGATGAAACGGACCGGAGTGACCTGGCAGCCGACATTGGAGCTACCGGAGGACTCATTGCATTAGCAGCTACGTCAATATCCATATCTTCTTCCTCATCCCCTCCACGTCCATTTCTCGTTGGGGTTCTTTGGACAACTTGAGGTGTTCTTCGCCCAGTACTCCCATTTCGAGCCGCCGGAGGTGTGTTTGTAGGAGTTTTCGGAGTTTCACTTGCGGACGATCGAGTAGACCGTCTTGAAGGAGTTCGATCAGACATTACTTACTCAGTGAAATGATGGATATGATTCTTATCTGTAGAATAAAATACCAAAAACACAACATGATTTTATAATTTATCATATCATTTACTGGACTTACCTAATTAAGCTGTGAATTAGTGGGCTTTGGATAATGACAATGTAAAGAGCGTTTAGATTTACCTTTTCAGATCAATGCAAAACAATGACAAGCAATTGCTAAAACTGACGATAATCATACAATTAATGAAACGATTTAATTTAAACACATGGAACAAAAAACGCTGTAACTTTGACAAGTATTTAACAAACTTTTTTATGATGATGATTGTAAAGACGTCTTTATGATGAAGATAAAGTAAAGATGTTGCTTTGTGTGACTGAATTCTAACTAAGTCTGAGTTAGCTGAGAGAAGAAAGACAAGAATGAGAAACAGGCTCTGTAATTCATCCCGCTCACTTCACTAAAATATATCAATGGGTATTGCAGACTGTTTTGCCACTCTTTTGTGTGAGTGGTGTGTGTCTGTACAGTCTGTAGTAGTAAGTGTATAAGTATAGCCACTTTGTATAGCATAGCACTTATATAACTTTACTTTGTCTAAAACATGTTGCATGAAACAAGTTTGTCTGTGTGCTGCAAACTTTACAACCATCATCGTAAAGGAAACCTAAAGCTGTTGGAACTTGAGATTGAATTAGATGCAAAGATGAGAATATTTTTTAAAAGTCAACATACCTAAAGCAACCTAACAATAAGTCTAATCTCCATTTTTACCGAAGGCAATTTCATTAACATTTTATATTCATTATAAAAAAACATTTTATGTTTCTTATTATTATACAGGGTTACCAGTATTATTGCCTTGCACTGTACCGCAAACGCAATAGTAAATATTCCAGTACGATTACGATGTAGGTTTATAATTATGTATACGTAAATAAAGTCTATAAAATAATCATTTACTAACTATTTTGAGACAAATATATTCAATTTCCATGTAAAGTGTATTACATACTCCGGAAGAGCGTTTCAAGCTCTATCAGCAAGTTTAAGCTTTGTTATACACAAATGAAGAATTAAAAAAATATGCGATGATTTCGTAAGCACTCGAAAATCGTTTTGTCGAAGTCGGAGAATTTGTGTGCTAATTAGCACATTGGAAAGTTCCTACTCTGTTGATTTTAGATAAAGTATAATAATAAGCTGTATGTAAGCTATCTCACATACAACATCAACGAAAAACAAAATATTAAACTTTTCTCTCGTGAAATGTCATTCTCAATTTCTACTCTTTTGAAATGTGATTGTGATCATACAGATACTAAAACATCTTAATTGTTCAGAATTGTACATAATTCTGAATCCTCATATTTCAAACTATGACAGTATGGAAGTATGCATTTGGTTTATTCTTTTCTTAAAAAATGCTACACTTGTAATTAAAAACATTCCATTAAAAACGATTTTTGAGGGCTTTGTGTAATCATTGAATATTTTTTTAAATGTTCATTTATACGCAATAAATTTTGCACTCCCTTATGGAGCTTGAAGTGTTCTTTCAGAATATGCAGTACTTTTAATACGGAAATTGGATATAATTATTATCGTGAATTTGTCTGAATTTAGGCTATGGTTATTTTATATACTTTAATATTACATTCTCCTCGTTAATTATTAATGGATGGAGGAATTTATGAGTAATGTACGAAATAGATAATAATTAAACGTATAAGCACTGAGCTGAGAAACTGAATTTTTTAACTTTCTGTTTCACAAAGTGAAAGTGAAAAGAAAGGAAGTAAAAGAAGGCAATAAATTCTCTTCGTGCTTTCTCCAGATATACAAATTCTTGACACATTTGATGTTTTTACTGTCAACTTTCACTAACTTTCTCGTTAAAAAACAATGAACGTCTAAGGAAAATCGGAAACAAGTAAAAAGTGTAAAAAGCCTTGCAAATTAATTTTGCTGTGTTTAAAATGTTCCAGTCATGTTTTCATGAAAATAAAAAGTTTTATTTAACAATAGTCTAATACGGAAATTATGATGTGTATAGAGTCTACTGTCTATAAGTACAATGTTTACCTTTATATACATAGTACACATTTAGCATGACTCCTTGTATCCATTTGTTGCGGTAATAAATGACTTTAACATTAATTAGCCAAACCTGTCTAAACGAAATTATTAGTTAAGTGTGCATCGGAGGCAATGGGAGAATAATAATTATTATTGCTTACATAAATTATTAATAATAAATATTTGTAAAATTTAACCCGATGATTTATGGAATAAAAGTAATATAATATGGAACATTGGCTTGAAAACCGGAACCGGGTAGTTCGAGTCTGACCCAGTTTTATAAACCCTAAAATTTGCCACGTGCGTTCACATACATTCTAAATAAGAAAACCTATGTGCTAAAGTTACTATTTACAGATAAAAATTCATTAATTACTTTATAAATAAAACAAATGTTAATTTGCAAACTTTCTTTCGAGACTGTTTGCCTAAAATTGTTTGTATGATTGGCCTTATGTTAATTTGTTAACATTACCACCAACAGAATATAAGGTATCAATTATTATTGTGATATATGCAGATAGCTTTTAGTACAATAAATAAATAATAATAACCCAAGCGTGGAAGCATAATATCTTATGTATTCTCAGAAACGTACTCTATGATATGAGATAATAAAAAAAATGATTCAGAATTTTTTAACAAGCTTGAACAAATGCTGAGTGCAAATAATATATTAATATATAGTTATAATATTATAGGTAGGTAGGGTACATGCAATATGTAGTCTGCATTCTGTTCCTGTGTGTACTGCAGTATTTATTATGATTTTTATATGAAATGAATGAAATGAAGTGCGTGTAGCTGAGAATGCATACAAATTCCATTTTAGAAATTATGATGCATGAGGCAAAACACATTTGGACCATTTATTGACTAATCTTTACCTCCAGAATATAATAATATTCGCTTTTGGTCCAGTCTCATTGTTTGCAAACTACCTATACGTCTATGATGAAATTCCCTGTGTGACAGTCAGACATTTATATATATCTACTACATCGCTCATAATGTAGGCATGTATAATGCATTATAACTATTATATGCAAGTGGTTGAAATTGACATTGAAGGTCAACAAGCAATAGATTGGTATATATTATATATGTAATACTACAAATATTAGCAAACCGAATGTATGTATGTACAAAGCAAAACGAGATGTATAAGATAGTGTGACGTGGCACTGGCATTGAGTATGAATTTGTGAGAATGAGTTTTAATATAGGCTGTGTATAAATGGAATTTACTATCATGTAAAAGAAACCGCTGTGAGTACGTGCAAAGATTATATTTTGTGGGGGTACCTCTAATATACTCTCGAGATGATCACAGTACAATAGACTCGTTCATTCGTTTAATAAAGCCTTTAACTCCTTAATGCATACAGCAGTTCATCCGCACGCGTTTGTGAGTGATGCTCTGCAGATTCCCTCTCATCTCTGCAATTAATGAAACTCCACTTGACATTCGGGATCCAGTTATTGTTCCGTTCAGTCGTGCACTCTAAAACTTCTAAATTCACACAAATATCTAGTTGAAATACGGTAAGTAGACTTTTCTTGGATCTTGGTGCAAGATATTCTATTCGTATTGAAATAGTAGTATTGAAGTCTATATAAAGATAAAAAATTGGTCTCAGCAAATGTTGCATACGTAGATTAATTTTTCGTTCTATGATTTCATGCGTGAGCATTGATGTGTTGATAGTTTGTTTACTATTTTGTCTTCTGCAGCAAAATGACAATAGAACTTGCAACTGAAGCCGATATTCCTCAACTTCATACTTTAATCCAGCTTTGCTACAGAGGGGAGTTTTCTAAAAAAGGATGGACATCGGAAGCGGATATTTTGGGAGGAATCCGAACAACGGAGGCACAATGTGAAAGAAGAAATGAATGCGCCAGGTGCCAATTTTTACAAGTACACGGACGAAGAGGGAAAACTGTCTGGATGTGTGTACACTCAAGTGTTTCCAAAGGAAAAGAAAACGTATGTAGGAATGCTGTGTGTACACCCTGACATACAAGCCAAAGGACTGGGGAGAAAACTGATGACAACAACTGAAAACCATGCTCGAGAAAAAGGATGCCCTATAATGATCATGAAAGTGATTAGTAGACGTGTGGAATTGATAGCATGGTATGAACGCTTGGGATATGTAAACACTGGAGAAATAAGTCCATTCATTTCTGAAGGTAGCGTTCATGGGGAGCCAAAGGTGCCACTGGAATTCAACACCTTACAAAAGGTATTAAAAGATACCGATATCTTGTAATTACTATACCTACTATGTGCTACTTAGTATATAGCAAGTACATAATAAATGTGTGTATAACATTGAAACAAAGAGCTGTTAGTTAGCTGTTAGTGAGTGGTTTTGTTCATGTTTTTCGCAAATTACTGTTGTAGTACATTTTAAGGGGTTGCTGAATTTCTTCAAATTGTCACACTTCTTGCGTGAGGCAATTGATATGATATGGGTACATGGCATGGTGGAGTAAATATTATTAAACTTACAGTAAAAGTAAAACCATATTGATAAAAGAAACTTAGATGTTTTGTCAAATTGCTTGCTAACCAACTATTAAACAACTAAAGTGAAAATATGTGTCCTTAGGTAGGATAGGCATCCCAGTTGCGCTGTGTAATTTCCGAGTTATTAGCTAAGGAAGCGAGACATCGCCTCTTTAGCTGACAGGTTTCTCACAACGCAGCATATAGCCAATGAACGTGTGTTATTTTCTGAAACCTTGTTTCCAGTTTACTACTTTCAAATAATTATTTTAAATACTTTTATCCGGTAAAAAATTTCGAATAAAATATCATTTGAAAGATCATAATTTGAAATTTTTTATTCTGAAATAAACCGTTTCCGCAACTAGGTTGGTTATCCCTTGGGGGGTCACATATATAACACCGCGAGTCTTACTGAGGTTTTATAATTTAATAGAATTAATTAATCAAATTATTATGCACAATACAGTGAAGTCTTTTACTTAACTTACAACCTCCAAGTAACTTCATTACATGTGCTTTAAAAAATCAGTACAATTATTACATAATTGCTAGGTTAGGTATTATAATATATATTGTATTTACCGATGAGACGGAAAAGCGATTTTGTTTCAATTTTTTGTTTAATATTAAAAGTTTGTATAAAAGTATCCTATAATATTATAGCCTTATTAATGCATCGTAAGATGTATTTATAGGAACGCTATTGATGTCTGTCTGTCTGTCTGTCTGTCCGTCTGTCGTCTGTGCACAAAAATGGATCGCGTTGGATCGTGTTGGTAGTGTCGTAGTGCAGTGGTGGGACAGGAAGGAACAGGTTGGTGAATATAGGTATATTGTATTCACCGATGAGACGGAAAAGCGATTTTGTTTCAATTTTTTGTTTAATATTAAAAGTTTGTATAAAAGTATCCTATAATATTATTATAGCCTTATTTGTATCAAAAATGTTTACTTATGAGAAGAAGGTTCCAGAATTTTCAATTTTGTTTTCATTGATCATTACTATTACGGATGTAATTTTTTCTTTGATAATCTATGGTCAGGTCCTTAAGTAAATGCTTGTATTTGTCGAAAGCAGGCAACAAATTTTTTCCATGGTCTCGATTTTTAGTAATCCAAGGATAGAATACGAATATCGATCAGACTCAATCGTTTTCCAGGATCCGACATCAATATCTGCAAAATTGGACGTTTAAATTATTGTCTTCAAACATTAAAAATGATGATTTTTGTATTTATTATTCAAATCAAACCTTGTGTACGAAGTCATCTGCTTCTTTATCAACGTAGGACGGGCATTTAAACATGACACTTTTTATATTTTTGTACGTTTCATCTCTATGATTTGCCTCAAAGGGTGGTTTACCAACAAGGAATTCGTAGCACAGCACCCCCAAACACCATAAATCCACCTGTTGCAGACAAAGTTTATTTTAATGCATTACGCTTCAAAATTGACACGTTGTTTTCCTTTTTCCTTCAAATGAATAAAATAAATTTACCTTTTCATCATACAAGTTGCCTCTCACCATTTCGGGGGGTAAATAGTCAAGAGTACCACACAAAGTTTTCCGGCGACAGCTAATAATACAAATGTTTTACAAACAATACTTCACTAATATAATTAAAAATGTCGTGTTAAATGATTGCTTAAAAACTATGTTACCTTTGGGATGCAGTTTTAATAGACCATCCAAAATCTGCCATTTTAATTTCCCCGTGATATCCAATAAGCAAATTTTCAGGCTTGATGTCTCTGTGAATTATATTTCGGCTATGTAAATATTCCAAGGCATGAGTCATTTGATAGATGTACGTTGCTGATCTAAATTCGAACAAAATATTTGTCAACGAAAAGAAGTTCATATTATTTAATCAATATTGTCATTATTGTCCATAATAATAATAGTGTACTTTTTATCACTGAATCTACAATGTGGAGCAGCCATCAGTTCAGCATACATTTCTCCTCCAGGAGCATATTCCAAAACATACACGATTTTATCACCATCTCGAAAAAATCCGTACATTTTGATAATGTTTTCATGACTGAAAATAGAAACCCACTTAAATTAGTTTGTGTTGTGTTTGTACTGAACTTTTCGAAACTTTAACACATAAAAGGGTTTAAAGATATTTAATAATTATTCCATATAGATCAGAAAACATTGGTCAACTGCAATTTTTAATTTTCTTTTTTAATCTAGTTGTAAAACCAACACATTTTAATGAACAAATAAAATAAAGTGTTTTTCAATGCACATACTTTAGGCCCGAATGAATATCCGTCTCCCGATTAATCTGATGCTCCATTCTATCCTCTTCAATTTGTTTAGAATGAATCACTTTTAAAGCAACAATGAATTTTTCTTTTTTCGTCCGTGCCAAATAAACGTGACCAAACTTTCCTTCACCAAGAGGTTTCCCTATCTCAAAGTTTTTAATACCCCATTCTTTCCTATTAAAAAA
>JABASD010003065.1:0-22169 GCA_019776165.1 Pogonognathellus flavescens
ATTTCTAAAATTAATTACTCAAATTCCAGTTTTTTTCGGAGAATCGCCATTAAACCGGTAAAATTGCAACAAAATCTACATGTTTTGTACACAATCAATTCAGAATTGCTTGATCTTTCGAATGGTGTATGGCACAATACTGTGGGAGTCCGGCAACATATCACAACACTAGGCCATGTTAGATTTGTGCAACGGTGTACATGCATCAAAATTATTAGGATCAGAATTTAGAAAAATATTATTTGAAAATATTACTTGTAATTAATTTTTATAGGTATATTTTTATTTTTATTTTTTTAGTATTTTTATAAAAATTACAGCTATAGGCACCTATTACCTGTGTAATGTGCTATTGAATTTCCGAGTGCATTTATACTCTGTGAGGTTCTAAAATTACGTTACTACTATTACACAGGTACATTAACCAAATAAAGTTTAAAAGTTTATAAAATATCTCAGTAATACTGAAGACATTGATTGCAGTTATACAATGTTATATCTTACTCGTACAGATACATGTTTGTATAAAATACTCAGGATTTGCTACAAATCTGTAAATGCAAGCGTAATAAAAAAAATCAACATGTATTTCCGTTTGTTACAAAGACACGGATTTCTGCTTGTGGCTCTCCAAAGGATTTTATTGGCTTGATAAAAATCAATCCCGAAACGACCAAAGCAATTAGGCAATTCAATTCTAATTGGATTTCTCCTGTTATACTCCTTATTTTTACCTACCGAGAAATAATTCAACAATACTCATACATGGCTCTTGTAAGAAAATTAAAATCATGAGCAGCACAATTTTATTATAAACTAACGTTAGTAAAGTATATATAACAATTCATTTCGTAACTAGGTATAAGTAAGGCAAATTCTACAAAGTTTACGTGTTGTCTCAACACACTAACTTGAGTGTTGTATAGACATTATACAGTTTTATACTGCTCCTCGATTAATAAGGATTGAGAATTCTCTCTCATAATGATTTATTTAGCTGCATGGAAATATTACCAAGGAAAATGCCTTAGCGATCGTAAAAGGGTTGTGTAGGTCATGACCATGTCACGTCAATCTGATCCCATTCCATTTGTCTTATATACCAAAACACAATACACACATTACTCTACATCTTTGTAACACAACACAGATCGTAGTACGTAATGTAAGTAACATTGAAAGCAACGTATTTAACATAGTACATGCAGCTGCACAACTGCAGTTACTACAACCACAAAGTATCACATAGTGAAAGTCCGTCTGTATAAAGCAAACTAAACAATGGAACTATTATAGTATAATAGTAGTCTGAGGTATAACATTAGCATTGAAAACTTATAAAAATAATGTTAGTGTGCTTAACTAAGGATGTAATAGATGAGTAAATGTGAGCCAAGGCTTATATGATAATTTTCCCGTTAACTTTATAGCGCGTCTTATTTATATACAAATATCATGTAAATTACTCCACATAGTTATTGAAAATACACAGCTAGAGGCATTTTTGATACTACGATCGTAAGATTTAATGTTACTGCACACATAACGTAGCCAATTATTGAAAGCTGCGTATAATGTCCCTATTACTTACTTTAGGTATCTAAAATGTAATTTATACATGACAAATGTACTATAGCTACTATAGGTATGTATATAAATTCCATATGTGTGTTTTATATAAATTACCTTAGCTATATGTATTTATAAACTGAGAATTGAGATTCAGCCGTCACTGTGTTAGTGACTGGTGAGGCTGAAGCGTAATGTTGAATGTAGTTAGTTAGTATGCAAGCTTTGATGCGTTCATGCAGAACAATAGTGGGAACATGATAGCTGTGATGATATTCTACCCAACTGTGAACATTTTTTGTCTGCGTGCTCTGCTGTGCTCTCTCTGTCAGCTCTATAACCGTCTTGCTCAATGAATCCTCTCTCTCTCTACGCACTTTTTTCCAGTACACACGCATTTGACTCTTCCAGCATGTCTTAACAATATTTCTTGTAGTATTACTAGTAACAAGTGGATTTTTACATGAAAATATACGCAGTAGAATAAGAATCATGGCCAAGGGGAAGAAGAAAGTTGCATTTCAGACACATTCTCCATAAGGAAGGGAAATTCCGTAGATGCGTTGATGGAAATGATGGGATGAAATGAAATTCATCGTTTTAGTATTATAAAGAGAGAGATACCTTAAAGTTACTTATATAACACGCAGGTTGTGTAAAGTCGTATTAATAAGTATAGCAATAAGTACATTCTTACAATACATAGCTGAATGTAATAATAACATAAGGGTAAAAGTAATGTGAGAGTAATAAGGCAGGGAAAGAAGGCTAATATGCATTCTAAGTGTGTAAAAAGTATCCTTGAGTGGAGAACTAATGTCAAGTGGATGGGTGCCTTCTTTTAAATGTGGATGTTGTGTGTTAAGGAAGGGATGGATGTGTGTGCGTGAGTGTAAGGTAGAAATAAAAGACATACCATGGAAGATTCATGGATATACGGAGCTATTTATATTAGAGAGAGAGTGTTAGTATTATTAGAGCTTGTTGCTCCCGGTTTCTTCTTTTTCTCTTCTTCCCTTTTAAGCAGTGAAGCATTGGACAGTCATTCATCCCTTGAATCTCGTTAGCAAGATAGATTAGATTTTAATACCCTCCTATCATAAAATGAGCATCTTTATGCTTACTATGTATGCCTTTGTGAAAGGGGTATATTAGGGGACACTATAGTATGTATCATAGGTGTACTTAAAACATTATATCTCTGTACCTTAAAACCTTCATAATTTATCAGTACTTATATTTTTATTAACAAATATTAAATTACATTACATATAATCATTGCATTACTCAATCTTAAATGATCTTCAGCAAAATTAAATTAGTTTTTACTATTGATTAAGTTTTTACTGATGAATATTTTCGAAATTCGCCAATTAGAGTTAAAAATGTCTGTACGGCATAAGCACAAGTACAGATTTAAATACATAAATCCTAAAATAAAATATTAAGATATTATTGTACTGAATAAGTACAATTTGATCAAATGGAGATTTCGCATAAAGATTTGTGTTAAAAAATAGCTATGAATGTTTCGTTATTAAGCTATTACTACACAAACTACGAAATAAACAGGCTTATCATTAGCTAACTAAAAATAAAAATATAAAAATTATCGATGAAAATCTGTGATAAAAAATTGTAATAACATAATATATAGTTTTTGTAATCTATTCATATTTTGAGGTATTAAAATTAATTTGTATCTCAATATTACGCAGATGTTTTCGTTTCATGTTCAGTATTTTTGTAAGTTGTACAGTAATGAATAAAGTATGATGTTGTAATTAATTGTATTATAATAATGTAGAATGCATTGAATGCAGAGCAGAAGATTATTTGTCACTGTCAAGAAGTCACGGTGACGAGAATGCACTTAAGATGGATGAATTGGGTTGCATATATGTAAGTAGGTATGTGCACTTCATTTATTTACCAACATTCACATGAAATTTCGCTGTGCATACAAAGTCAAGAGTGCACTCTCTGTAATATGGCTCTTTCTGAAAAGGACAACATTTCGTTACGTTATGCGTTACTTTAGTGATTCACACAGAGAGAAAGAGACAGACAATGAGATAATCCTTCAGCTAACAATAACCTCCTTATTTCCTCACGCTTTTTTGGATTAACTCTGCTCCTGCTCCGTGCACAAAGACGACTAACAATCTGTCTGTTGTGTATTACTCCCAAATGTTCTACAAGTAGTAATTATTGTAAAGTGTAAATTTGGTGTACACAGTCAGAGAATAAGTTTAGTTAAAAAGGAAGTTCAAGGAGAGACGAATCTTCTTGTTAGCCAAGTTAAGCAAAGAGAGTGACAGGACAGCTATGTCGTTGTAGGTTGCAAAGAAAGAGAATCTTCTTGTTCCAAAAGTTGACAATGACAACGAGGCAAAAAAAGAATGTCGTTGTGTCTATTTCATTCCTTGAGCATTGTGTGTGCAATTGAATGTGCTTGTGAAGGAAAAATACAGAAAAGACAATGCAATGTCACGTCATCCTCATTTGGACTTTCGTCGCGCGTTCACTCGTTTAAATACCAAATCTGAAATCTATATTGGAATGTCTTCTTTAATAACATCCAGACTCAGCAGTCTATACAAGACTTAAACAACTTGCAAGGGGACAAGTTAAAGGCAACTTCAATTTCATGGCTTAAACCATGTCAAACCAAACCAAGTCAGACTAATTCAATGAACAGCTTTGTTTTGTACTTAGATAACTATACATAAAATATGTACACACACAAACAATTAAACAGTTTGTCGAAAAATTAAATTGTGTATTAAGTATTACATATACAGTAATAGTTAATATCGTAAGATGCACTAACATTCTTACGAAAATACCTAATAATCATAACTTAAAAATATTTAGAAACAATTAGTTTGATGTGTTTTGAAAACCTCAATGTAAAGCTGAAAATCATTCTCTTGTTCTGGAAAAATATTTTTATTGGTTTCTCAGAAATATTAATTGTAGTTTTGTAGTTGAATAAATTCCGATTTCCTTGAGAGAGTTTCATTAAGCTGCAAATCTTTAACCCATTTTTCTTTAATATTATGAACTACCTACATATACTAGAAATCCTCAGTATGTAATGCTGAAAATGAATTATACTGTTACTGATGCATGTACATTGGCATTGTTACCTAATTACATTTGATTTACACGAAACTCCTAAAAGCATTTACGAATTCTGAACCGGATAACTCCAGCCGAAGTGCAATAAAACAAATAAGGAATCATCACACCGAAAAACACGTTGAATTTAGAGCAACCCTTTTACATTTTATTGCACCTTTGAGTTTTACCCTTCACTACAATATGATTATTGTCCACAATAGTAAAACTACCTTAGTTGCCTTTAATATTATCATTAGCCAAGTGCAAATTAGGCTTTTACCTGCACACACATGGCACTTGTGAATTCTAGCGAAAGAAAAGGTTTGCTCAGCCCGTAAAATAAAGCAAGAGTGGTAGTAATCTAATAATGTAGTAATAAGCTGCGATTAAGGATCTCCGTGTCTCGTATACCTTAGTGCATTATTATGTAACGTTTTGTTGTAAAGTAAAACGAGAGCGTGAATTGTGAGCACGAACCTATACGTAGGTATTTATACATACATCGTATAAGTAAACTATAAAGAAAGTTGCACACACGTTACATGTAAATTGGTAACACTACAAACTGCATCTGCCATATACAAACTCTCACACACTTACGTTTTAATTTATACGCATGGCTTATATAAAATTATTTAATAGTACAATTACAGTCCTTTCGTATTTGCACTTGGATTTCTTCACCTTTGCTCGTGTAAATTTACATACAGTGAGATTTTGTTGGCTGCGTAGACATTTTAAGTGTGTTCTGGTGTAATATGCTTCCACACTCACACACATAGAACTAAAAACAGAAGTAAATTAATTCAATGGAATTATACAGAGTGACATGAAGGGAGTAGACTATATGAGGACAGAGACACTCTCTACGTCTTATAAATATAAGTGAGGAAATGAAAATGCCCTGTATGTGTATAATGTGGTGTGTTGTTCTTGTTGTACTACGTGTGTCATGTCAAAGGGTCATATAATTCCTCTCGTTATTTCTAACTCTGTTCTGTTAAACAGGCTGACACATGCAAACTCACGATTAATATTTACCTTTTACTTACCCTTACGACACTACCACCACTAATACTAAAATTACACAAGAATTACTCCTTTTCTCTCTCCACATCACAATTTATATTCATGTGTTGCTTATAAAACTACTTAATGCTCTCAACCATTGTTTTTACTTTCTGTATTTATGTATTTATGTTTTCATCTTGCACACAATTTAACTATAAAGCGAGCAAGGGGATCAGCTATGTATAGAGAAAGAATTTTCACTTTTGTTTATATGCTGGAGCTTGTTCACATGTTAAGGACATTAATGTTCAAATAATCAAAACATTTCGATAAAAACGCATTTCCACAGTTTTTTCTTATAATTTATGTCATTGCATTGTTTGATCAGCTTAAAGAATAACTTACGAGCAGTTAGTTCAGCTCCAGCAATCAGAAAAAATAAATTCAAACTCAACCCACGAGTCAAAAATTACAATAGTGCATTTTATCACGAGAAAATTTATCAAAGTATTAGTAGTTCTAATTGTATTTCCTTGTTTTGCTTTCTGTAACCTGACTTCCTTCAGGATTCAGATAGCAGTCATAGGCCATAGAGCTACTTTCTGCTCCTAGAAATCTCTATACAAATAAACAAAGAGAGATTTACTATTTACTCCACTGCAAATACTCGTCAACCCAAAAAAATTGAACCGATCCACAGAAATAAGAAAATGCAGGGCCGAGTTGATTTTTTTCATTGGGAAGGTGTAACGTGGTGTTTGACCACCCAGACGGAGACACACTGTTCAATTTCTGTTTTAATTCTTGTCTACAAGTTTGATGTCATGCCAAAGTAAAGTGAGACAAGATTAGAAAGAGCTTCATATCATATCACTTCGTTTGTGGTCTCCACACTTGACTCTTTACTTCAAAAAAAGCTCGGACACTTTCTAATGCTACAATAGTAATAGTAAATGTAAGTAGTTGTATTTAGTAAAAGACAAACTCATCCTTCTTCTTCCTATCTCTCTCACACACACAAACACACAAAATGATGAAATTACAAAGGTATTAACAAAGAATAGCTCAACGGGTTACTTTTTAACTTTTACACTTACGTCAACTTATACCATACAAGTCACACAACTCTTAGTCTCTTACTGTTACTACTAAATACGTACTACCACACTACAAAATGAACTTACCTAAGTAGTAAGGCAAGAAAAGTAAATAAATAAGCAAAGACGAGATCACGACTTGAGTTAGACTTATTGTTATCATCTTCATGCTTTAAATATAAAGACAATATTTTAAATTCATTTACTACGGAGGAACGCAGCCTAATGCATAGCAATAGTATATATACATAGCAATCCTACATAAAAAACGTTTTATATAGCGTAGTGTAGATATAAGCTGTATAAAAATATTTGTATTTGTATAATACAAGGATTTTCTTATAATTGGGATCACATCTCTGACTGTGTCCCCCAAAGTATAGGGAAAACACATTGAAAGTGTTATATAAAGCCTTAGCTGTTATATTGCGTCTGTTTCTCTCTCGGAACTTATTTCATGACACGACATTGCTGTACGTTGCATTGCGTGGTGTACACATTCACAATCAACACTTTACATAAATAGTCCATTAGCCTAATGATCCGTGAGAGGTATAGCTTGTTCCAGTGTGGTACTGGTTTTCCTTTTACTTTGAGTGTAGTGTAACACAAAGCACATCAATTCAATGTAAAAATACAGCTTAGAGTAATACGACATTGTCTATAAGATTTTGGTATAGGAAATAAGTATTGTTCTGTATGTAGTATATGCGCTTAACAGGGCTTAACCTACAAAAGAGAGACTCAGCATCATAATTTCATCACCCAAAGCCACAGTCTGCTACTACGGAACTGCAACGTGTTATATTGTGGTTTGTATCAGGTTTCCCGTAGTGTGCAGCTTAATACATGTAGAGTGGGATTGGTTTTATGCTGTTTTAGTGGCAGAGAATAAAATGTAATCGGTATAGACTAACTTGTATGAGGTATTATTATGTTTTTGCGTTTTCCCAACCCTTTTTGTGCGTATGCTCTTCCATGGGGTTTATGACTGTAGTAAAAACAAGCAATGTTGTAACTTGAGGCGACAAAATGACAGAAAAACAACTCGAGTGACTCAAAACTCGTAAAAAGGCAGAGAGCTGGAGTAAAAGTCGCCTTTAAAACGATCTTTACAGGTTCTTGTGCATTTATTAGGCATTTTATAGCTCTGCGTTTAGGGAGGCAGAGAAAACTTAAACTGGACTTTAATGGACGTGCGACGACAATGAAATGGAGATGAATAGCTTTCAAATAATTATTATTAAATGTATGGGTGAGCATTGAACACACAAGGTAAAAATGCACAGTAAAACAAAGGAGGCAATGAATAGAACCTAGATAGAACACTAAGGTGCAAAAAAGGAAGGAGGCTGTGCTGTGCAATATGTACATTTGCAATAGATTTTGTATGAAGATAGGTCATCGCGTATCGTAGCGGAGAAAGGTTAGTGATAATCCAAAAAGAAATGCAGGTGCTTCAATGGGACTTGACTTGGCAAATATACATGAGATATTGCACAGTTAATAAAACAAAGGTATTCATTTGTAAAACATTTCATTTTTCAGAAATCACAACATTCTTTGTAACGGAGAGATTATGATGTTCGATTTGTGACGCGATAATTAGGTATTGTTGTCAGTTGTGACTCAGATAACGCAGTAGTAATCTTGTTCATTTTTTAAAGGGGTTGAAACTTCCGTTGGTACATTTGTCCGAAACTATAAGAGCATTTTTCCAAGACATCAAATTTTCAAAATTTAATATCTATAAAACGTACATTAAATATAGAACAAACACACAATTAAAAAAATCTACAGCAACTTTTCAGAAAAGCGAGCGCGATTCACTTCAAACCTTTACAAATGAAAATGTCTTCAGTTTCAACTGGCAGTAATAAATCCAATTAGCAAGAAAAATGTTAGTTTATAGGTCATAGCAAAAATTAATTTGTAGACATTGATTAGATTGATTAGCTAAGCAGTAAGCTATTATGAGGCATACAATTATTAACAGTATTCGTTTAATTATGTATATTATATTTTGCTGACTAATGACGAAGTACATACCAGTCAGGTACATTTGGTGGTAGTTGTGTAGAATAGGATGGAGGTATGTAAAGTATAGAAAAGATGAATCGGGAGAAACTGCAGAGTTGGTTTGTTGGTTGTATTGTTAATGGATGGCAGATTGCGTTCGACGAGAAGAAAGCTGTCATGTCACGTCATGTCACAACGACTTAAATATTTGTAAGCTGAATAATCAAGCCTACTTATTTATGCCAATGCTTGCACTTACATTTACATAGCGTGCACTAAAATGCCCATTTAACCAACCACCTGACGCTCTTACAGCCCTTTTGCCTCAACAACAATCCGAGACCCCACTTGAGCTCTTTGAAGTGCATAAATACTCCTACTACTACTCTAAATATATTATGCTAATTACTAAACACATATCACTTCACCTTTTATACAGACATACTATATATATATAAATAATCTATATAGATATACAAGAATAATTTTTCTATAATATTAGAGGCTTAAACTTCCATATAAAATGTAAGTAGTTTCACATAAGCATTTAAATTTAGTGTATGCCTATAAGTATTTTATTTACCTTGCTGATTATAACATTATTATTAACATAAAATAAGAAGGCCACTCCAGGAAACGAAAGTGAAATGAGATCTGCTTTGTACAGACGTGACTTGGCTCTAATATCTTTGGTTTCCATTTCATTATTGCTGCTGCCATTGCATTGTTGGATATTAATAAGCCAGCATAAGTTCCATGATGAGTCTTTTCAATCTAATCCATGAATATGTTCTGAATTACAATTATAAGTACGCACAACTCTTTCGAATACAATCCTGCATCTTAAATGCACGTTGGGAGGTCTGCCATATCAACTACTCAAGTTTTTCAACCTCAACACTTACACATAACATTTATATCCTCTTATGAGATACACTTGCACTTTGGAATTTTGTTTTGTAAGAACGAAAATTTCGTTTGAACATTTAATACTTTGCGCAGTAAGCATTTTTGGCATCTCTTCATGTGTTAGTTGCATACAAAATTATTAATACGTTGTATTTGTACTTGTGTTTTGTTTACATATAATATTATTTCGATTCGAATAAAAAATATTATTGCTTTGTCATCAAGGAGCTTTAGTATGATATTACACCACATAATACACACACACACATAACGTAGCTTTAAACTTGTATTTACTATTAGCATTTTTGCATAATGTGATGTGGAAATTCCGAATTTAATTTTATTCTAATTCTTTTGTGTAGTCTTTACTGGTATATAATGACACAAAGAATTCCATTGTGCATTAGAATTTCTGCGTGGATAATATTTTGAGTCCTTCATTATGTTTCATTTGGTTTATATTTAGTTGCATAATGTGTATTTAATAGATAAGTATAAGTAGCTATGTACATATAGAGAACATTGCGTATTTACATTGGAATTAAGGAGTTAAGTATGCAATTAAATTCATTGTTACGAAATTGAATGACAGAAGTAAAACGGATCAGTCAGTTTATATGTTGGTGCGCATTAACACGCCCGGGTCCGGATCGTAATCTTCAATCTGGACAACATTTATACAAATAGTAGTAGATTCGTTCCAAAAAGTTATGTAGACTCTGTGGTTCCTATTCGTCCAAATAAAAAATATAATTATTTTATGAATGCAGGCAAATGAATTATTTCGTACAATTAGTACAATCGGAAGTAAGTGGTACACACTAAAGCGTGTGTAAATGTAACGATAAGTATCTATTTATATAACTTGTATTAATTTTTTAAAGTAGGCACAACAAGTGTTCCATTTCATAGACAGTGAAGTCATCTAATTTTACAAGAAAATAAGTTTGCTGTTTACATAATAAGCAATTCATACATTACATGTAGTATTTTATTAAGAATTTGTATCGTAAATCCGATAAACCAATCACATTTCTGTAACAAGTTGATAAACCTCGAAATGGAAGCTGAAAAGTGATGCATTTATGATTTATAACACAAATGCGTATATCTATGCACTCATGTTATAATGCATTAAGCGTAAACACTAAGAAACTAATAATATGTTAAATAAAAATCCTTTTTGAATGTATTCTAAACTGATATTTCATATAAACATCCCTTGGAGAGTGTCCGTCATGTTGTTTCAGTGTACCTAAAGTGTATCTAAAGCATGACACAATCACACATACAACAGATAGATAAAATTGAATAGGAAACACAAAAGAGGAACATCGTGAAGCTTAGAAACAAGAAAAAGAAGAAGAGAACATCATCATCAATCATTTCTCTATTGCTTTCTTTTCTCTCTATCTTCCCATATATCTATAAACCAAAAATAATATTTCTTTTGATTAGTCACACTACATGCTGTATGTCTAACATCGTAAATACAAATATTGTATTCTTCTACTGTATATGAACCAACATTTGTATACTATATAGAACAATAAATAAATATCTATCAATGCTTATAATAATGTTGTATTAGGATACAAATAGTATTTGCATGAAACACGGACACATTATATTGTGTTAGTTAGTGTTAGCTTGTACTTATAGTGCTGCACTATAGGTACAAAGCTAAGCGTAAAGAAGAAGCTTGTGATGTGATGTACGTTATGCTTATAAGACAAACAAATTAGAATTGTCATCCAAACTTCAAGTATAAACAGTTTAATTGTGAATTTTCATTTGAAAACAGTTACATATCATTTCTTCATCTATCTAACCTGTGATCATTGTGATATTTGGATGCAAACGAGAAAAACTAAAAATATGAATAATTAATGACAGAATTAAGAACGCTTACAATTAGAAAGGGTTCATGTAATGCGGCAGTACAGAGTAAGTTCGACCTCAGATTACGTTTACAGATCGCTGTCAATAGATTTGAGATTTGATTTTGTGTAGAAGCTTGTAACTGTTGATTCAAAACTTCAACATTACTGTCAAATATTTTCACAATATTTTCTAGTAGGAACTGGGCATTATTGAACGAATTCAAATGTTTAATGAAGCATTCTTTTGATTTCACTTCATTGCAATAATGGCAGTGTTCAATGTTTGCAATAGTGGACTGAGTAATGGGTAATGCCCATTTACTCCATGCATGTGAATATGTGACTGTAGTGAATGACATACCTACCTGCAAGTTCATTTGATAGTACATCTTTTATAAAGTCAGTAAAGTGTACTTTTGACATTCCGACTGCGAATCACATCCGCCTCAACTCGGAACGTCTACAATTCCAAAGTAGTGATAAAATATTCACGTCCAGTTAAATGTAATAGTAATGTGTAAGATTTGTACTGCTGTGTATTACATGGTGATGATGAGACCGAAGAAGTTTTCCATCGCACAGTCAACCTGAGCACGTCTACCCCTCCAGCACCCGAATTTCCCATTCACACACACAGAAACACAAAAAGAGCAAAATTATTGAACGTTGCAGGAGAAAAACGGCTCTCTTAACTTTAACCTTAGCTAATGCACAAAAATGAAAACGTCACTCCTTCATCTTACAACACAAAACACAACCATTACTCCCTTTGTCCTATAAGAAACACGAATTCATGTACTTTATCCATCTATATGAATTACTACACACTTGCACATGTATATTACACTGTATTCCCTTGCATAGCGTTACCTGACTATACATTGGATGTATATACCATAAGGTAACTCATGGACATGAAAGTGCATTCATTGTCAGTGGTATTAGCTTTACTTATTTCTTTGATATGATCGCACTATAAAAGAATCACAGTGCTACTTATAAAAGTGAAGAAGAGATACAGAAGTAGCATTGTTGTGTATTAGTATTATTATTACTCGTATTTATTATTACACAAGCCGCTCTGTGCTTTGGCTTTGGTAAGTAACGTAGAAAAATGGTGAAGTAGCAATTCTCTCTTTGACTTGTTACCTGCAGAATGTGGATTATCTTTTACAGTAGACACAATTGCATATATAATGTCATGTACTGTACTTGACTTGACTATATACATTAGTCACATTACAAGTGTAATCGTAGTACAAGCCGCACAATTCCTTGCTCCCATAACAAATGGTGACTTTTCAATTGAATTCTGTTCCTCCAGCGGCGTTTCCTCTGATCAAAGGCTATTAGGACTAATGGGCTCATGTGATGTCCGTTTTTTACATCATCCTTCTACTTTTCCCTTCTGCCACGAGGTTTTTTGCATTGCACTGCATATGTTCCCCATATTATACAATGCTACACAATGCTCTTGGCAATAATAACGTATCGACGGCTAAAAGTCCATGGTAATGCCTTGTATATATAAATTCTTATACACTTTACAATTCCAACATATCATCGTCAACATTCGACTTTTCATTGCACTGTATATTTTTCTGTGTAATATCGAAGTATATTCATGTACTGAATGTGAGTGGATATGCATTAGTGCAGTATGTGTATGTAGAGACTGTTTAGGTACTTATTACTAAATGGGATTGGTATCTCTAATGGAATAGAGAGAATTGTATGTAAAAACGTTTGATTTTAGTACACATAGACGGAATAAAAGGTTTTTGCGTTGTCAGAGAAGGACATACGTATAGAGTGGTGTACTCACACTAAGAAATAATTAGAAATGACTGTATAGAATGAAAGTAAGGGATATAAAGTGTTTTTAAGCTGAATTCTATGAGAGTCTGCTTTGTATAGAGAACTAATAGACAGAGAGCATAATAAAAATGAAAACATTACGTTTCTTTTGACTTTGGAGCTAATCTTGTGTATCTGAGGAGGTAATGTGAGCTTTGGCATAGCCATAGAGGCTATTGGCTATGCATACTACTTGCTAATCCTTTGGAATTAGTCGGAGAGTTGAACTAAAGAATATTTTTTCGTGTATTCATCGTTACATTACATAAGCACAATGAGTGTAGTATTAGTAGTGGGTACCTATAAAATGTAATATTATGCATGTGTTCAATGTACTGCAACATGTGCGCATTGAAATGAAATTCGTATAGGACAAGCGGTCAGAATCCTTTGACCACTTATTCTGAGAAAAGAGTCAGCTTTTTAATGTAAAATAATATCGTGTGGACAGGTACACAGGAAAGTGTAATGTATTGCTGTGGCTTGATACATAATTCTTTTAATCACCAAAATCAAGTTGTTGCCTATCTCTCTCTCTCTGTGCAGTGTAGACTGTGTGGGTACTGTACACAGGAATTCTCAGTCACTCTTTCACTAATGCATTTTTTATATGGAAATCCAAGTTTCCAAGTTGTGTGTGGACATATCTTATCGTGTACGTTTTACTGTGCTGTGTGTTATATTACTTATAAGCACTTCGCAATATCGGGAATAAATAGGAATAATACTAAATATTGTGTATAGTTGATATAAAAGTAGAAATGTGTTGTTGTGGTATATGTGTGCGTGTATTGTATAGATATGCTTGCTTGTTGTTATGTTCCAGCATTCGATACAGATTGGTATATGGAAGTTGTATAGAGTTTTGGTAAATGTTAAATGAAACGCATTTCTCATTGCCAATCGCATCTTAAGGGCTATTCGTTTGAATAAATCATCTGGTTCTTTTAACTTGACTTCTTTTGGTTGACTGAATGTGAATCTTGGGCTTTGATGATGATAAGCTGATTAATTCTGAGCACTGGACCGGGACGAATAACTCAACTGAATATTTAACTCGCGGAAAAAACTTTGCTTTTGCACAGTCATTATTTTATTATTTCGTGTTTAGGACACATTCAACCTTTATGGAAAATATATTACAGACCTTAAATCAAAATTCGAAAACTTAATATAGTAAGTAGGTAGTTGGTAGATTTTTCGTATTACGGTAGCCGATAATAAATTACAAAATGTATTTACAGTGCCTAAGTTCAAAACTGAATTTGTGAATCACAATGCTAAACTTGGAGTAAAAATAAAATGATATCTTCATATTCTATATAGGTTTATACGAGCTGTAAGAGAAATGCTAAACTATGAAATGGAAATTACTATATATGTGGCTTAAGAACGTATGGAAATCTCGAAACTTGATTTATGAACATTAGCACATATATATTACATGTACAGTCAGTTTTTCAATACCTTCTTGCTCCAGAAATACTTATGTGTATTTAATTTTTGAGTTTAGCGATTGAAAACAAAAATAAGTTGAAATGATTTTAAACTTCAAAAGTTTTACAGAATCTAAACGTGTAGCTTCATGTTTAAAAATAATTAGCAATGTAATGAATTCTTGAATTAATTTGTTTTATTTTAGTTTTATTACTTATTGTTAGTCAAGAAACATTATGCACTTTTCATTTTCAATATAATATAATACAAGAACAACAGAATTTTTCCAAGTCTTGATGAATGTGTGTGTTCATCTTTAAGTAAAGGCAGAACTACACTTGATTTGAGTTTTTCGGCATAATATCAAAGAAAAGACAAAGGATTTTATCGTATGCCTTAGAATGAGAGTCACCTGAACCTGAGTGAAGACAAAGTGAAGATCCTTGTTTACTTCAGAACCGTATGTGTTTGTTAAGTGATAAATGTATTCCGACTATCGTATGTTCCCATCTTGACAAGAAGGGTGGAAAGGCTTGGCATGGCATTTGCCTTAAGAACGTTATCTTTGCGAAGCTCATACGCTCCAACCTTGCAGCCAACATGCCATACACTCACTTTATGCAGATGCTGTGCTCCTCTCCTATCGTACTACTTTAAAAGAGGCGAAAAAAGAAGATTGAGATAACCATGCCATTGCAGGATTATAGTGAAATGTTACTTGACCAGTAGGTTTGAGGTACGCAGAAGAAATATTTATTGGGAGAAGAGAAAAAGTGAGCAGACATACACACACAAGTCACAAGTCAACTTTAGGCTGACAAATACATGCACCGTGAGTCACTCTAAACAATACTTGCTAATTTCTGCCAGTTAAAAATCCATTTGTCAATCCAGTCTTCTTTGGGGCATTTATTTTCTCATATAAGATAACATAACTCATCCTACACTCACTTACTTCTCCGTAATTCAGCCAAACTGCTTCAGACTCAAAGATTAATTGTTCTACCATTTTTTACTTGCCGTACGTTGCACTACAATACTTTATAATCTTCAAGGTGGAGTCATCTTCTGTTGTCATTCATTCATCATCCTATATTTTACTCAGAAATTCATCAAATCACTTATGATATAAAAAACTTGTCATTTGTAATTTCTCCTTTTCAGCAACATTTTTCATTATTACCAAGAGACTTGAAAAGAAAAACTTGAAAAATGAATTTATGAAGCTCCTTTAACAATTCCAATCTATTATTATTCCTTTCACGTTTTCCGTAAAACTTTTTTCTTCAAATTATTTGTATTCGACTGTATTAAGAAATATTATTCGAAGAAACTAATTAAAAATTACATAATTACATGATATGGTTGCAAACGAAACCCCGCCCGGCTTGGCTGAAGTATTAATGTCTGAAACGGTAAACGAAGCGTTGTCAAAATGCGTGTGAATCTATTTATTGCTCTAAGAGTGCAAATGGATTAAATTAAAATCTAAACTGTATCTTGTTCCCATGCAGTGAAGCACAGAAGAAAAAGAAAGGCTGACTTTACACTTAAATTCTTTCATTTAAGATTAGAAAAGGGAGAAAAAAATAAAATGTTTTGTGTACATCGAAACATTTTAAGCAGCACATCACATCTCACATACATCTTCTAAGATTACAGTTTATGCGTACACTTCTACATATTCATGTACTCATTCACACACACACACTACTCATTTTCTTAATCTCTTTAACACACACTACTTCGTACATAGAACATACATGGTTGTGTGAGTAAAGGGATTAAAAAGATTTTTAAATACTCCGTCAGAAGAAGAATCCGTTATGCGACAAAATAACCATGAAATGAACATTTGCATCACCGCACCACATAACACAGCACATAGACATACAACCCCAGGAACAGGAACAGAACAGGTACACGCAAAAAATTAACAACCCAGTAAAAGAATTGTACTCAGAATTTATTCAACCATTTACTATACCATTTAGCAGTAGGGTTATATATATATACTTATATAGGAATACTACACTATATACTATCCCTATATAAAATTGCAATTTATATACATACACTGTAGATGTGTGTTCGTCATCTACAGATTTAACACATGTACAGCTCACAAAATTCGTATGTTGAATTTTTGCTACGTATTTATTTTGCAAAGTGGAAGTAATGAAAGATTGTATCATCAGGATGATCATGTGTGTGTAAAAGTAAATTGGTTATAGTTTTTGCATATGAGATTTCCACGTCCTGCCTGTCAGTCTGCTGTTTTCAGCTGACTTGGTTTTTCTTGTCATGCCGTGTGTCATGTCTGTCACACTCTTCCGTCTCAGCATCTCTCTCTATACCCCTTGCAAATATTAAGACAGCATAATGTGTAATAATAAAAAAATAGCGTAGCATGACATGAGACTTGTTGTCTTGTCCTCCGCTACTGCTCTTCATTCTTCAAAGTACGAATTTGTCAGCAAAACTTCCTTCCGTGTGTTCTGTGCCATACATTATTGCTCTTACTATTTCTACATCACAGAGAAAATCAAGTCAGTAGGAAAAAACGTTGTAGAAGTGGAGTGGTGTGTATTTTGGCCGAATTTTTATTCTATACGAAGGAAGAACAGCTTGTTCGTATGTGTTTTTGAGATACAGATAAATAGGTACGTTGCGACGTAGCGTGAAACTGTTGCCTTGTCTTGCTGTCGACGGGATTCTCGTGAAAGGATCTGAACCTGGTTGGTAGTAAATGCTCTCCTGCCAAAAAACAACTGTACTAAGAGACTACCACCACTGGCACTGTCTCTATTTAGCAAGGAAAGACTCGGAGAGAATTCAGTTCTTTAAACAGGCAGAACGGCTCATGTGATGTGATGTGAGTTTAAATGGAATACAAAGGCACAGCTGCGAATTGTTAAGTCAGTAACTAACCAAAAGGACATAATGGAGCAGACCAGCATTGTAATTATTTTACAATTGAATCTGCCAACTTTTTATACTTACTTACTTGGCTGCTGCATGACACAGAATGTGCAAGCATTCGTTTTATACTAAATGAACTCTCTGTCTGTATGGAAGCACAACGGATGTACACTCTGTACAGCTTTTTGCGTTTTGTAATGATAGCAGTGTGCTCCCGCGTCTTAAGAAGGCCCAAACAATTTTTAGCCAAGTGAATTGTAAACTTATATACAGCTTTAATGTGTACTTTTTACTATAAGAGCATTTTATAAAGAAATAATGAGAAAAATTCGGAATCCTGTTATTATGCAAGTAATGCTGATGTGATGTGATGCCACTGCTGGGCTACGTAATATTCGTTTACTCATTTCAAAGCATTATATATCTAAGATGCACACATAAAGAGAATCCTTGTCAAGATTTACAGTAAAATTCAATCCAATCTTTTTTGGTAGCTTATAGACCTACATATTATACTTCTTATAGCTATAGGTAACTTTTAACTTAGAGGAGACATATCTACACACAGAATTATAATTACAATTTAAATTCCATTATTTGTTGTAGGTGGAGAGAGCTTTGTGCCTATTTTCTTCCTACTCGCGACAAAAACGCTTTTACAGTTTGTCCATTCCTTTTTTCTTCTTCAATTGAATTCTTAAGGAAGTCTTTATAGTTTATACTATACCTACCTTGGTCGTCTTGACATACCTTTTGTGTAATAAATGGATTCTCCACTGCTACTAAAAACGACGTCATTTTTATTTGCGTCATCATAATAGAAAGAATCTGTTGTTGTTGTTACACTTGCAAAGCAAAACATGACTGGAAGAGTGTCTTTGTCACTGTGACCGTCTAACCCACACTTTTTATGTGAAATAATAATGGGTTAAGTGTATACCGTAAGGACGAAGAAACGCATCTTCTAGCGGATTCTTCTTGTTCACTTCAGTTTCCTTTGTTTGCCTTTTGATTTGCGATATAACTACTCAAAATGATTACCTATTTTGGAATAAACGAAAAAACTAGTCATCTTCTCAAGTTTATCATAAGTAGGTACACATATTAAAGCATACCTATACAACTTAACTTGTTGTTGTTGATGTTGGATTTTAAATGTGATGCTTAAGTCACGACGTTATTTTCAAAGAGGACTATTCCTCTCTAGTGACACAGGGACAATGAAAATATGGAAAATAAATCTCTGGGATTGATTAGCGTACAGAAAGGAGAAATAATGTTCATTTGTTTATTCCTTGACTTAAGTCATAATGAAACATATGTACCTACTCTACCTACCTAGACTTTGGTAAAATAATTCTACTGTTGTGAATTGTAATATGATGATGAATTTCCTTTTGTTTTAAATATTCAATGTGAAGGGCAAAGCAAAGCATAAGACAAAACAATGGAATTAATATTTCAGACTTAAAGAATGCTTCGAATTTACATGAAATCCATTTCTTTCTCACAGAACAGAACATTATTAAATAATAATAGTCCGACTATCTCCATGTTTTTAATAACGGCTGTTTTTGTACTGTGTAAACTAAAGTATTATAATTTCCTCTGTATAGTTTATTAGCTTTATAGATGAATGCATAATTTTTCATCGCGTAATAATACAACATACACTATTAAACTAAATGACTAATAATCTTTGAGCATTCATTCATGATTATGATATTATCATTATACAGATACTACTAACAAATGAAATAATAATAAGGAAGAACATTCCCGGGGAAGAAGATATTGCATAGTGCTTAGTATTTGTAAGATTAACACTATAAGACTAGTACAAGATACGAGAGAAGGAGACAGAAAAGGTAATTAGAAACTGCATGTTGTACATTTCCCTGTTTTCAAGTTGAAGGCTGCAATTTCCCATTTGTAAGCTTAAAAAGCACATGCACACTCACAATCAAATGAAAACAGATGGGCAGATGCAATGCACGCTAAGCTATACGGGACTGCATTGTAGTATTATGTTTATATATAGAAGAATAAAGTCTCGCAGCACTTACAGTAGTAGTAAAGCTAATCTCCCATAAGAAATTAAAACATCCGTGAGCTATAAAGAACATTACTATAAGATACGCAGATATATTATTATAAACCATGTAACAATTTCATATATAGAAGGATATGTTAATAGAATGTACAGTTTTGTGTAAGTAGCAAGTTTAATAATGCACGGATATATTTAGCGATGCTGGTAGTATTACATTACATGTATAATTGCCCTGTAGATTAATTTATAAAGTTGCATCTTCTACTTACATATAAAAGATATCCACAAGATGTATAGCGCTGTATGGTTTTGAGCAATTTGAGTATTAGCATTATTACTAACAGATACGTCTCTTTAAGCCTCGCAGGGCAATTTAAGTTGGAAATATATAGAGGAACATGCTGCACATACTTAATACACTGTGTAATGTAATGCTATATAATATGACAGTGCATTACACCCTTACAAGTCTCTCAGATGCTTTTCAGAAGCTTTAGCGGATACACATAAAAAAGTTTTCTCGAGTGAGTGATCATAATGCTCATAACACAAAAAGACAATGCATTATACAGACTCAAAAGCTAACAGAAACCATTTGATTAAGTCCAGGAGATCTCTGGGGATGCTGCAACAGTAATAAAAGAATAAAATATACTCAGATATATTTAGCCTTCAATTCTAGGTAGTCAATTAAATACAATTGCACCGTAATCACAGGAAAATAACTTATCATTTAAACAATACATTTTATTTCGTTTTAAATTCATTAGTTTCGATAAAAATGAAATTGGTAGGTTTTAGTAATTTGTTTTACCATCGAAATAGACCACTATATAATTTAGTATTAATGAAGAGAAAATTAATTTGAGTCCGTTGCGATATTTTGTGTTATTATGAATAATTAATAATAATATTTACATTTGATTGTAGATACCTCAGACGTACAAGCTCGTTCATGCATCTCTGTAAATTAAATTGCAGCTCTTTTAGAATAGTTAATTTAAAATTAGACGTTGAATTGGAAGAATTGTTTATTCCCAATTACTAAATAGCTTTAAGGCTGGTTTAAAATTCTCAGGTAATTGGTAAGCTACTAAAGTCCTGTTCGCGATTGATTTGCTTGAATCATAATCATAATATGTGATTTTACTACCTCGTCAGAATTTTTCTTTGTGAAATGGGATACAATGTTAACAAACTGAAAACAAACTACCTATTATGTAAACTGAGGACAGGTTTGAGTGTAGCATGTCAATAGATTTGTATATCTCCCTAATAAATACAGATTACAGAATATCACAGTAATAGTGCATATTTACATGTTCGTTGCTTCATTACTATATGTAATATTAAATAGTGAATATAGTAGACTGCGATTCATCATTATCATTATGAAATTGTTACAATATACCTGAAAACCTTAACAAGGCAATCTGTAAGCGATAGCCATTGAAAATATAAATAACAAAATAAATGCTCAAGAGAATAAATACTCAATTATTTTGTTCATGCTTGTTACTGAATGAGTTACAACATTTTCAAGTTACAAATATTTAGATAGCGTATAAAGACTCCACGTTGAAAATTCGGAGAGATGAATCTGTGTAGCTAATAAAGCCAGAGGGTATATAACAAAGGAAAGTTATGGGGAGAGAAGAGTGATGTTGGAATTTAAAAATCAAATCAGAGCCAACGGTAGGATATCGTTTCATCACAAGGATCATCTTGCCACTTGAGCTCAGACCCTCATGTCATAAATGTGTATTGGAGATGCATACTAATAACTAAAACTCTCTCAGCCACTTAATGCTCGCATTTTAGTTTACAAATGTTTTACTCGTCTCTTCAAGAGCTCTTCACTTTTTTCCTAAACAACACACACAGCAGTAGCTTACACGTATTAGAAGTGCTTCTGGATCAATCGCTTCTATATGACATTATAGAAACGTCAAACAGGTATACAGATATTTTATTTTATAAGCACAGTAATATCAAACACACTCGGGAGATGGATTGACATCGACATGACCTACTCAACTTTTCCATACTTACAATGAGAATTTGAAAATATACGCTTACATAATACTAATGAGATGTTTCAACTATTAATAATATATCTATAGAATCTCAACTATAAGGTAAACTGACATAATAATAATATTGTTATACAAGTATCTATATACCTAACATGTAACACTTCTCATATGTCATCGACAGATTCTGATGAAATTTTGCCCACTGATTGACAGGGGTATAAAAACCTCACACACAAAATATTAGCTGCTG
>JABASD010003066.1:0-22146 GCA_019776165.1 Pogonognathellus flavescens
TAAAACGGGTTCGGGCCGGGTTCGGGTTTCACATTTTTCGGGTCGGGTTCGGGTCGGGATATATTTTTTTTCTTTCGAAACGGGTTCGGGTCGGGTTCGGTTTTCCCATTTTTCGGGTCGGGTTCGGGTCGGGTTCGAAAAATCGAGCCCGTTCCCAAGTCTAATACGTCAATATATTTTATCTACATATATTTACATCTACCATGCAATTATATTTCAATTCCAACAACAGATGCAATGGCATGATGATGATACTGCACTGGTATGCAGTGTTGGAAAAAATTCTACCTAGTTTAGGTAGAATTAGTTTAGTTTATCTTTGCAAATTGGTGTTTTAAATAGTATCCATTTACATACATTACGTATTTAAAGTAGGTAAGTTTTTGCATGCAGTTAGAAACATGCATTAAAATGCACCTCTAGTAGTATCATGAAAGCTGCCATTGGAATTTAGAAATAGTAAATGGGCATACTTGAATGTCGTGCTCTCGTGCTGTTATTCCTTTATCATACATTAGCGGTTTTTCTTCTGTAGCTGTTACATTACAGTATGCATGATAGGACTGATGATTTTAATGGATTGAAATGCGAGGAGAGTATTAAACAGTCAAATGTGAAAGTTCAATTTCAGCATTGTTGATATTTTGAGAAGTCGATGGATTTGACTGGAGTCTATTGTGAACACACTTCAGTCATTTATGCCGGTCTAAGACTTGGGTAATCAGAGTGCTTTGCTCCACTTCTCCTTCAGCCCCCACAGCCTCTGTGGATTTGTTGTTCTTGTAATTGGCAGTAGATTGCTTATGGACGTTGACTCTCATTGATACAGATCCCGCACCTTCGTTTCTGCAACCATCATTGTTTAGCTCGGTGCGGCAGCAAAATGCTTTGAAGCTCACCCAGATATCTTTAAACTCCTTGCGAAAATTCTCATTAAGCCAACCGTAGAGAACGGGATTGGAACAGGCTGAGGTCATAGCCACCAAATGGCAGAAGGAATAAATGATGAGTTCTTTCTCTTTCCCAGATTCCACGTCTTTGAACGGCTCATATTTATTCACGATGATATTAAATACATTCAGAGGCATCCACGATATTCCAAATATCACAGCGATGCTGATGAGAAGTGTATTGGTTCTGCGGACCCGTGAACTATCCCTGCTGCTGCCCGTTCTGTCAATTCCACCTGAGCCACTGGCTCCGCTTTCCGCCGGTCGGCCACCTGGTCTCATTCTGTAACGAAGCTTAATGCAAATCCGGGCATACGCCACGCTTACCACCGTTATCGGAACAGTGTACTGGAAAATGATGGAAAAAACGGAGTAGTACAGATGTCCTTCCAGTATCGGCCATTCTTCCAGACAGTAGTTAATACTGGTTAGGTCATACATCGATAAATTCACATCGTTGTGAATTATTGTCCTCACAATGAATAGTGGGGCTGCCAGGACACATGCAAACACCCAGATCGAAATCAAAGCTATCACTGCTCCAAAACGCTTCACACTGGATCTCGTTGGGTACACTATTACCTGAAACAACAATCCAAAACATCTCACATACTTGACATCAAATTGTTATAACACTACACAGTTTTACTTGCTTCCCGGAAATAATACCCGTTTTTAAATAAATAAATAATTTGCACATATTATAATAAATATATCTACATATTTGGATTCAAGGCATTTTAAATTATGTAGCAGGGCTAACTTTTCTAGTTGGAAGGATTTATTGCAGCCATTGTATGCCGAAGTCACTTTGACATCACCTTGAGGATTCGATCTTAATATAAATAGTATAGATTTATAGCGATTTACAAAGGGATACGGATATCAGCAATATCAAAGTGTACTTCACTTTCAATGCAAATCAAACTTACTTCTGTTAGAATTCTTTATAAGAATATGACGGAAAATACTGCAATTTATCGTTTGATGGAACAAAAGAAAGTATAAAGGCGGCAATGATGATAATATATTACTTTGTAACCAAGGTGCAAAGGTAGACACTCTCTTACAACGGGGAAATCATTTGCAAACTTTCTTTATCTAAGCTGAAGTAATGGGTTTTCAATGATCGTTAAGCAACCTTCCTCTAAAGAAGTGTGCTACGTAAAATTTTAATTGGGAAATCTTATAATTGCGAAACTATTTCTGTACGATGAGCACCTGATTGTTAGTGAGTCGTATACCTAATGGAATGGTTTGCTACGACATTAATAAAAGGCTTTTCTCCTTAATCAGCTAATAACAAAATATCGACAAACCAAGGCATGAATGTTTTGTCAGTTTTGGTTTGGCTTTTCATTGTTAGTGAAAGTACTAATGAGTAAGATAGACCAAGTTTTAGTGTACTATTGTTACACCTAGTTAGTGTAGGTAGATCCATAATGAAGAGCAATGTATGGATGAAGTCTCACTTCATTCGACTTCCAACTCGTCTTTAGGAGCTTGTGAAAGTTGATCGTTAATTACCACTGCTTCAACTAAAACGACGTCTAATAAATATACCTAGCGAAGGAATTTACTCTCTCATTGACATCTACACACACAAAGACACTAGTAACAGCAATCAACTGCGTAATATACTAATTGTAAATGGTGTAATCGTAGACGCGGAGTTGTACTAGATACAGAAAGAATATGCCTCGGTAGGAGGAGCAGAGCACCTCCAGAACCTAGACCTAACAGACTATCAGCAAACAATAAGGCGTAGTGTTTCATTAGCAGTGACGTTCACCAATGTTAATTTTGTGATTGTGTATAATAATATTACTCTTTTTTATTATATATCCGATAAATGGCAGTAAATATTTTTGTCGGAGCTTCATTATGACTTACAGATATGACGTTTATAGTCTTGAATATAATGTCATCCTCTTTACAAACACTTCGTTTCCCATTCATAATTTATAAATGTTGATTTGATCTCTTTGATTTATGGGTATGCAATCCATTTTTAAATCAAATTGTGAATGTATGTTGGTCATATCTCAAAGATTGATTTTTCTCATGTCGTTGTTACAAATTAGCTACTGTTCATTATGTTGTACCTCAATTACTACCAGATATTAAATGACATTCACATATTTTGTGGCAGAATAAAGACCCCTGTTTTAACTATGCAACATGATGTTCATCACTTCATGTATAGAACAGAGCTGAAGAAGTTCAATTCCTGAACTGATGAAAAGTTCAGTTCATCAGTTCAATTGACGGAAAGAAAGAAGTACGTGAATTAGTCGGTCATGACTACGACAGAGTACGCACGGAATGAACTTGTTTTACTGATTGTGAGTTAGAAAGAACGAAAGAACTGATAAGTCGAGAAATTCAAAACAATAAGTTTCTTCATAAGTTCTAGCTGTGTCTTTCCCTTTGAAGGCTTTAAAGGCAGAAGGCACTTACTGACTGCAATAAAAATAGATACTAAGTACAATACCCCATAGCCTCTATATAGAAATAATAAGACAATACCAATAATATTGGCTGTATTTTCCCAGGGTTGTCATATTCACTATTCGGAGTGAAAAAAATTTGATTACGTCTGATTTACATTTCTGACAGATCTTTTGAACTTTTGAAAGAACTTGAACGAACTTTTGATCGAGAAGTTCAACAGATCAAACGAACTCACCACCATTAACGTGGAGGAACGAACGAACTTTTTAGGTGAACTTCTTCAGCTCTGTAAAGATCTAACGTTCCTGCTTTTGTTTTTATAGTTTCTAGCATCATAAAAGGCCGGTTCCTGCGTAGTCAGGTGTTCATTGTCTACGTTTTGAGGATTTGTTTGACCTGTTTCAAAATAAAACGTTTCATTTCTAAGCAGGTGCTGCAAAATAATTTCTAAGTGTAGAATGACGTCATTTTATCATTTGATCGCAAGGAATTTGCCTAGTTACCAGTAAGGAAATTGTTCCTTCGAATCAGACTCAACAAAAGACTAGATTTTATTTGAAATTAGTCCAGAGTGCCTCTCTCTCTCTACGGTACTGACTGACAACAGTAGCGTTGGCTGAATACCACCTGTCGGTTGAGTTTTGCTGGAATGAACTTACCTAGCAGTATTTGTAGAAACATGAAATGGGATTTTCTTTATCGGAAAGCGGCATTGAAGCGCCCAAAAGTCAATTTAACGAGAATGAATGTGAGAAATCTGTAATTCCAAGAAGCTAGGCTCCATTTTTATTACTTGCTTCTATATAGGTATTAGCCATCGAAATTGTATTTTTGTGTCGAGGATCGGAAACTAGATTCTTATAAACAGAACTTGTACTCACACTTGTGTTGTGTAGCTTCTTACTAACTAATGTTACTGTGTTACATCCAAAAAATATGTCCAACTGGAAACGTGTGTTCAGTCAGTTAGCTGCAGTCAGATAAACAGCACAATTTTGTCTCGACACAATAACTACGGAAACATTCACTACAACCAAATGTTGGGGGAATGTGAAAACTAGAAGAAAATAACTAAACCTGAAAAAATGTTTATTACATGATTCGTAGTAATAATAGATCAAATATACCACAAGTATGTAAGAATTCTCGAGAAAAACTTCAGAATTTTTCTGAGCACATAAATACAAATATTATATCTCCCAAAACTATGGAAAAGTGACAAAGCATGAGACAGTATTGCTAATACTAGTTCAGATCTACCCGATCAAATAATAATACATATGGTTGCAATCTTACTTACTATGCTTTTGCTACAATACTAAAATATTGTGAAATGTGGTTATTTCTTACACCAAAACATCTTCCCTGCTATACTTACATCAAGTTTATAGATTAGTTCCATGTATTATTGAAATTCTCCAAGCATTATTAACATTTCGCCAGGGTTTGTGACTGACATATGACTCTTACAAGAAAAAGTAACTTTTAATAGTATTTCTCTTATGAAGTATTCATGCAATTTGCTCCTTTCATGGCATTTTGCTTTCGCTTATTCTATTAAATAACATAGGTAAAATTTACAACGACGGTCATACAAATTTCTCCAACCCTTGGGAAATTACAACAATTGTGGTTCTCAATTACAGTGGCAGTGCCCATATCTGGACAGGCAAAAACCGGGACAAATAACGAAAATACTTTGTCATTCTGTAAAACCGGAATAGTCAAAATAGCTTTTTAAATAGATTTAAACCTTAAAATTCAATGCATTTGACTGTAAAATGTTATTAAATGTTTGCTAAGCATTTTAACCAAGCATTACAATTAAAGAAACAAACTTTGATACGTAAATTTTCAATTCCTCACGAGCTAAATTAGATGGTTTTATTCCGAATTTCTAAAGAGCTAAAGCATTAGAAAATTAAGGGAATCCAGAAAATTTAGAATTTCTAAAGAGTAAACAGCACACAAAATTAAGGGAATTGAAATTAGTTTGAGAGCTAAAGCATAAGAAAATTAAGGGAATTGAATTTTTTGAATTTCTAAAGAGCAAAAGATGAGAGTGAGAGAAAATGAGATGAAAAGGACTGAAATATAGGAAGGTAGTAATGCTATGAACGAAGTTCAAAGAAAATGAAAATTGTGACTACATCGGTAGATGCTTATACCAGTACTGTGGTTTATTATGTACATCTTAAGTAAAAAAGTTTGACTTTCCGGCTTGTAAAAAACCCGGGAACTTTTCTAAAATCGGGACAATCCCAGGAAAATCAGAACATCTGGTCACTGTATGCTCAAACAGGAAATATTGCTGGAAAACGGGGAATGTTCTTCCTTACAAATAACATCAATTCAGATCAACTTTCACGAAAATTCACAATGAACTTGTAAATGAAGGCAATAATATTATTAAAATTTAAAAAAACATTACATTTACATTAATTTTTTGCGTATAGCTCGGGAGCGTCAATCATAACTACTCTTTATTTTAATCACTGAAATTCTATTTTTGAATTTTCTAGACAATGTAGCAAGAACTCTAAACGCTGAAAAGTTTTAGTCTCTAGATTCAATATTGCAGGCATATTACAGATGTTATATATAAAATAATATGTACGAATGATGACCAACAGTTTGCAACGATGTTTTTCGACAGACGACGTCAAAGAGCACCACGCAGAACAAATAATCATTTTGCCTTTGGCTGGATGAAAACAAAGAATCGGCAAGTGGAATAACAAAGGTGAAGGATGAACATAAACATATCGTACCTATTCCATTCTGATAACATTCGTGGAAAGGAGTGTTTGAAAACTTATATCATATTATATAACTTATATGCAAGCAAATTTTCCGACTGACAACATGCAAACATTATTAGTATTATGATTTCTATGGTATAGCCTTTTCGTTTTAGATTATTTGCCTCTACTACTGATCAAACAGACATTTGAGAAATAAAACGTAAAGTATTTTGCTGTTAGTAATTAGTGATCAGTGCTAATCATTTCAAAGCAAAATAATTAGCTTTACTCCGAAATGACCTTTCTGCAACCGTTCAAGTACTATGCACATTCTACATGGATATAAGATTCTACATACATGGAGATTCCTATAATCTCATCTATATCACACAAATTATGTGCAATACTTATGTGAAATTGGAAAATAATGTACACTTCAGCGCTTGTAAAGCTGGTTGACATTTGTTACTAACATGTGGTCATCAAAGGGAATTACTAGGTCCCATATATTAATCACTATTATGTTGTCCATTTACATTTATTGGAATTTAACGTTTAAGTAAACTTTAAATTCATTCGTCCATACACACTTTGAATAATTTTCCGGGGTTAAACATTCATTAGCACGTTTGAAAAACATCAGTAAACAAAAGCATGAAGTGAAAACCAAAGGAAATTAATGACATACCTTGTTTTAAAAACATTACGTCAAAAAGATACCGAACGAGTAACATTGCTAACTATGCCAACAATAATAAACTAACAAGACTTCAAAAAAATACGAATTCATAATGCTTCAATAACTTTTTAAAACTCAATGCATAGGATAAACGATGCACCTCAGGCAGGACATCAATTGCATGTTTGATTTAAATGTGACATCAAAGGTACTAATTGTTGGTCGAACTATAGAACTCGCAATTTTCAGTTGCTTTGTGTACAAAATATCAGGAGAATGTGTCTCAATGTGCCTCAAGTATTCCCAGTTTTGTTGACATGACATGAATACTGAATACCTTTTTTATTTACCAGGTTCGTCAAACCTAAATTACACCTTATATAAACTAGGACGAGTACAATAAGTATATACAGGCACACTTTTTTGTACTGGTTCTGGTTTATTAATATTATTACTATTTTTAAAATGATAGTCAGCACAATGAGTGAGAAAGAACCCTGAGGAATTGAAGATGGTACTAGCGTGGATAAAAATGACTTTGGTTTAGGGTTTTGTTGGAAATGTGTCTGCTCCATGTGTCACTCGATGTGAAATGTAAGTCAGTGTTCGTCAGTGCATGTCATGGAGCGTTATGTTTTCCAGTACATTTATAAATGCGTAACTGGAGTTGTCAATGGTGAATGTAAGGAGAAGCCGTTATGTTCCATGATGAAGAATGAGACAAGGAACTCAAGAATCCAAATGACACGGCCGGAGAAATCTGTTGTTCTGCAACTCTGCGGTTGTTTTGTTTTCTCTTTTTACAGACTTCACCATTATTATTGGCTACGAAGTGTAAGTGTTGCAGTGTTGAGATAAAAAGAAGCAAAACAAAAATAATCAAAACGGCACAAACAGCAGAATGGAGAGCAAAATATACTTACATGATATCGATCGAGAGCAATAGCAGTAATGGAAATGGTGGAAACAAATATTGAGACCGCCTGAAGACAACCGACCACCTTGCAGACGAGAGCATGTTCTCCAAATGGCCAGTAGACAGTGAGAATTTCGATAAGAGTCAGAGGCATGGTGACAACGCAGAGAAGCAGATCCGAAACAGCCAAGTTGATGATAAACATATTCCTAACCGTTCTCATGGCTGACTTCCGAATGACTGCACTCACCACCATCGCGTTTCCAAACACTCCCAGTAAAATCAAGACGCTGTACACCACAATCAAAATGTAGAAAATTGATCCTTCTAAACTTCGGTTTTTTCTGTAGCGCTCCAGAATCTTTATTTGTTGATCTGTCTGATTTAAATACAATTGCCTGGTCAGATTGATTAATTTCATTGTCGTTGCATCCAACTCGGAGTCGTTGATTTGTTTATGCTGCATCGTTTCATGAATTGACCTCAGTATCTCCGACTTGTACAAATTAGTTAGTATTATCGTAAGTGACAGTAAATTCAAATAATCAAATTAGTAGAGTTACTACGTTCTTTGGACACAGAAGAACAAGAGAGGTCGAAAATAAATTTAGTAAAACTATCAACAACAATTAATTTTACTAAAATGTATTTGGCAATTATTTGTAAGAATAACTGCGTTTTTTTTCAATATTTTTAAATGCCTTTAGGAATTCTTTGTAATGAACTGTGTAGGTACCTTCTCTGAACTATCAAGTTTTTTTCACTACATATGAAAGGAGTTTTTTTATTTTAAATTGAAGTAGTAATTATATAAGTTAAAATAAAAATTGTTCCAGAATTATTAACGAAATCGTTTAATTTTCTCTAAAGTCTGATAATGATTACAGAGTAAAAAATCCAATCACGAAGCTTCAGTAATACATTTAATTGGCTCTTTCAGTTCTTTGGTACCTACTCCACTCCTTTCCTTCTCTGTTTTAGTCGTTCATTTGGCAGAGCATCAAATGAAAAGGATAATTCAAAATGTTAATGGAGCCATAAGTATATTATTAGTATAATTTTAATATAAGCTTGTTCGTTTGTGTCGAAGGATTCTAAGTCTCTAACAACTTTAATTTACAATTGACTATCACTTACGATATTGCCTATATCTTCGGTGTCTTCCATTTCATTTCACACCAGCTCCCAACCTGTTTCACAGAAATTACACATTAAATTTACTCTTGTGCTAAAATAAAGCAATTCCAATAATCATGAAAATGCTAGTGGTCACTTAAGTATACGTAATAGATATGAAACTCATACATTAAACATATAGATATGAATGAGATATGATAAACGTAATAGATAAGTTAAAACAATCAGTTCGTACAAACACTGTAAAATCGATTCAGTAGACATGAATTGTAAAAAAGTAAACCTAGCTGAAAGCATATTATTGCATTAAAAACGATAATGGGTAGATACATAGATTGCCGTAATGTAAAGAGAACTTTACATTATTTTACCAAATACTAATGGGAACTTTTTTTATGTAGCTCTAAGAAACCCATTACAAAGATTAGATCTTTGAAGACTAAAACCCAGGAACTCAACATACACAGACAAGACTTTTTCAAGTAGCTAAAACACGATAGTGCTGAACTATAATACCAAAAATGGATTTGCCTACGTTAGGCTGGTTTAGAATCCTTGTTGGCGGAAATTAAAATTGGTAGCTAGTAATTTTATTACGAAGAACAAATTTTCAAGAGTTAATTACATGTTTCCGTATTTACTCCTAACATGACAAATGAAACGTGGGTGGACCAGTCTAAACAAATCTCCTGAGAAACCTTCACCGTGAAGAAAGTGTTTCCATCATGAAAAGATGTTACTACCCACATTAAGCTAATGATCACTAATGTATCTGCGTAGCAAATGCTTTGCTTTTCTAATTGTTTCACCACTTCAACTTAATATCCAACCATGCAAAAGACTTTCTCTTTGCTTGGAAACAACCGGACAAGCTTTTATGTCATATTAAATTCTCTGCCAATTTGGTGTTTCAGTGATAAAAACTACAAAATAATCCAGAGATAACAACAATATTATTTTCTCCTATTTTTTCAGACATCAGAGGTAGATACACATGAAGAAAATCACGTCTGCAATTTTTCACGTGTTTCACAATGCAGTGGTTTAATGGAGCACGTTATAATTATTTCATTTAAAAAGAAAGAAAAGTCATAAAGACTTTTCATACAGATTTCATACAGACTTTTCATACAGACTTAAGATGGCAAAAGTACTATTTGTAATTCTGGTAGTCTGTTTAGAGCTGGCGTTTACATCACATCCCTAATCTTCCATTATCATCGTCATCAAAAACAAAATTATCCTTTACATAAAACATGATAACTAGGATAGCATATACATCTTCGCTTTAGAAATCTCTTCTCCCTTTAAAGCATGATATTATTAAAAGCTTTTTGTATTCTTTGTATCGATACCATGTAAAATATTATACGTAGATTATAATCTGTAGATTGTGTAAACACAAATATTGTGGGTCACAGGGGGTCTACTTATTGTGGTTTAGTTATACAACAGTTTTTACTTATTAAGTATAGCAAGTTACTTTATGCGAACGGCAATTTTAACAGCAAGGTTTATAATGTTCCAGTTTAAATGTAGGAAGAAAATGGAGGAAAGCTTTTCTTACATCAAATCGGTCGAGGTTAGTAAAATAAAATTATGGCACAGACGACAGACTCCATCGTTTCTGTAAGATATATGTAGTCGATGCGGACACAATCGATACTACTTTTTATCATTCAAAGCACACTACAAGACAGGAAAAATTAGAATAAGGATCTTTTACAGATAAAATGCTACTGTCAACTAGATAAAATCAGACAATCTAGGCATCGACTTGTGTTTCCCCAGGCCAGGTAAATCCCAAATGCATATCTTCACAAGAAAAAAATGATGTTATCGAACTTTTCACGATAATACCTCACACCTCAGGTCTCAGGTCGAATTTATTTTTGTATACAAGTGCTACAGACTAAATTCAATTCCGTACATCTCCACCTTCGAGAACTACCTAGGTGTATTTTTTGTTGCCCATTCGAATGGGATTATCAGTGGATGGATGGAAGTACTGTATCAACGTGTCAGAATGTACCGACCATGGGTCTTAGCGATTTTTACGCCATGGGCATTGATAGGTGACTGCCAATTTCGCAATTTGTACACACACAAAGTAGATTGTAAACCATTTATCATTGTGGCTGCATATAAATTTATTCTAGAACACTTTTCGGTTTTCAGCCAATTTACAAATATGAGAGAATTTGTTAGCGCATAAAGTAAGTAATGTATTTACTTGACAACATTGAAATTTGGACAGTTAATGCCGTTATTTTGAAATATTGCTATTTCACCTAATTATCATTTCATGAAATGTAATAAATCATTGACATGGATTTTGAATTTGTAAGAGCACCCATGCTCTTGAATTTTATCCAAGCCCACGGCGATGTGAATGTCCACACAACTCTCCAATCCTTTTTAGTTCTTTACTTTTTGTGTAGGTAATTATTACATAATTTATTTCTCTAAATTAAATTCAACTGTACAAATATTTTTGTGAATGTGAAACTTAGGTATTACAGTTTCAGGAAGTAAAGAAAGGAATTTGCTTCTCGGAATGCCCCAAACCCGATTTCTCCTTCAAGATGTGAAACGGTGACAAGCAAAGCAGAAAGGAAAACCATTTTTCACAAGCACTCCAGCAACTCTACTAGCACATTTCTTAATACATACAGCTACCTGCATGGGATGCAACATCTGCCTTAGCATGTATTATCTTATTTCACGCTAATTGTAAGTTTTCAGACCATATAATGAAATAAATAGTAAGACCTGAAAGCAAAGATTTACTATTGTGAGTATTTCCTGAGTCTTTTAATTTTTCCACAAGGGTCCTTTTGCAAAGAAATATGAAACATGGACAACACAAAGGTTTTAAATGGTTAGGTAATGTTGTTAGAACGTCGCAAGTAGATTGATTCATGGCGTATGAATATTTCAGTTTATTAATACACTGTTTGAAAAACGTCCTTACTTTGTTGAGTGCATTGTCATTGTTTACATAGAAGGAAGTTAACAAGTAAATGCAATGAAAACTGTTTATGTTATACCAACCTTTTGGTAATTCCTAATAAAACAGTGAAAGCAAACTTTTGTTAGTCTTGTTGCAGTCAAAACATTGTCCGTTTCTTTTTGTGACTTTTCCAACTATATTTTAATTAGTGGACATTCCGATCGTCATAAACCCAAATAGGATTAAACTAAGTTTGTGTGCCTAACCTCAAAGGCTTCATTACAATTAAATATTTTATGAACTCTAAGCCAACCAAAGCGGTTAACAACTCCAATTTCGTCCTATAATGTCGAAAGTTTATACTGCATAATATATGTGGGATATTAGTCTTAATGTGAATTTCTCGGATTATGCTCTGCCTGTCACAAAGCATTAATAAATACCTTATGTAACTCGCTACTTTCTATATTCATTATATTTTAGTGGACTGTGATCATTGAAAACCATTACAAACAGCTTAAAACACTATAGCATTAACCACCGAGAAATTCATTGAATATTTAGTAGATTCACACAAAATGTAAAGAATGTACAATTTCTATTGCGTTAAGATTTTTGGGAAAAAAGTGTACATTTTAGCGCTGAACTGTATGTGCAACTCCCGCTTAGTTTCATTTGTACACTATAGGCTTACTTTTGATGCGAATAAGTTTGGTTCAATTTATGAAAAAAATGAGTACAAGTGATGATCATTTAAAAAAGGTGCAAAAACTTTTCCTGCATATGGTTGCAAAGCAATTCCCGACAAACTTTCTCGGCTGAACTTTTTTTGGCTATTACGGAGCGTAGTGCAAGCTAATGCGGTCATACATTATAGCACGGAGAAGTAGCAGTACATTATTTACTAACCATGTGCTCTCGTCCTCATCTCTCTGATTTAATGGGTTTTACTAGTTCAAGTAAATCATTCTTCTCTCGTATTGAAATTTTTCTCTCGTGTTAAAATAATAGGCATCAAACCCAAATAAAAAAATTCGGAGACAAAAATACCTGAACGATTTCATACTTCGACGATTGTGCCTAACTGTGAGTGGATTATAATAATGGTACTACTAGAATTAGATTAAATTCATGAAATATTTAGAGTTTTTGGAAAATATTAGTCAATAAAAAATAATTTGCATATTGTAGAATGTAGACCAATAAAAAATATTGCACAATATGCTGCGTGAGAGACTGGTTTATCATTCATGAATATTAAACAATTAGTAAAACTTCATTATACTTATACTACAAAGCTTTGAAACACATTGCGAGTTTTCCCGTTGTATAATACGGTGTCCTCCTAGTTGCTATATTAGACGTTGTTGTTGTGTACTTTCTCTGCGTGAAACTCTTAGTAATAACTTCATTTCCATAATATGCAGATTAATATGTCATATTGTATATTTTAATCATTGGGTATATATATAACATCTAACAGATCATAAATGCATCATATAGACTGTTACGGTAACACGGTACTCTCGGACGAACACAGGGATGTAATACCTGTAGCGTTGGTAGTTGGTTTAATATAATTAATAAATCATCCACGTATACTTTAAAAAACTTGCTGTATATGTACAGCATTTTTTGCCTAAAAGGACATTAAAATAATAGTAAACTTTGCCGCTTTTTGCACAGCGTCACAAAGCAAAGACGTTGCAAAAATACAATTTCTCATGATTGTGAGAGAAAAGTTTTGTTTATCTTTCGTGTGTTACTTCGTGTGTATCTATTTCTTTCGACTTTTGCAAGTTGCGAAAGGAATGAAGCTTTCTGACACTATTCCTGTTTCTCGATCCTTGTAAGCGTCTGCAAATAATGGAATTATAATATAGGTGCTAGGTTCTGCGTATAAATCAAGAAGTCGGGAAACGATGTGGAACCAAGCCGACAAATTACATTAAATTTGGTTTATATTTTAAGAAGATGGTTTTCTAGAGCGGTATGGTTCTGAGTGTGTTGTGCAATATCTATTTGTATACTTCAAAGAGTTTTAGCTTTTAATTATTATTCGCAACAACGTAGGTAAATATCTACTTGACAGTTGAAAATTCAAGTTGTCGCCTTGATCAAGAAGACGCAGCCTATTTCAATAAATATTTGACTTGAGTACACATCTTTCATTTCCTACTTTTCTAAAGCGACTGAAACGAGAGTCGATGCGAAGTATGCGGTAAGTGAAAGTCCTATTCCATTTCAGTCAACCCATTGTTCCCGGCCACTGGTGAAAAATATCTTATCTCGCATGCATAAGTTCAATTCAATAAATTTACTCTCAGTGCACCCGAATACTTTACATAGTGGCGGTGTTGTGAGTGGTGGTAATTTTATGTAGCTATGCATATCTAAAATATTATTAGCATCAGAAACAGTATAAACATACAAGAGCACAGAATTATATAGCGGTGAACAAGAAAGCAGAAGAATTCAAAATGGTGTGAAGGGGGGTATTTCTTTAGAAACCGTTTCTGCTTCATGAAAATAAAAGTTATATTCTTACCTACTGCTAAGAGGATTTACAGGATTAAGAAGAAAATTTGCATTGCTACTGGTGGGAAGTTCATTGGAGTCGAATTCCTTTATGCTAAGAATTGTACTATACAATATACAAAGACGTCTACAAAATACATTACCCAAATATCAAGTTATTGATTAAATGAACTTTCATTTCAATGCAGTGCAAATACAGAATATGGAAGTCATGGTAATATTTACAATAACCCAATGTCAAGTTTTAATAATATGTATGTAGCACAATATTAGTACTGACAGTGCTGAGTTGAAGCAGGAATAACTGTGTGTGGATTGAACTTTTTTCTAGTATTATTATGACTTCGTGTCTGTAAATCTTAAAAAAGGAGATTGCGTTTTAAGTATGCATTTTTTATAGTAGTGTAACAAAATTTTGTTTCTCCAACTGTTTTGATTTTTTTAAAAGAGGACGAGTCCGAATAAACAAATTTTGTGGCAAACTTATTGTAACAAATTTTGATAACTTCTTCTATACAACTAGTAGAAGTTATAAAATTGATAAAAGAATAGCTTTATACCTCAGTATTATTATTTATGTAAACTTTTCATCTATGTAAAATAAAATAAGGGTTAAGGAATCGTAACGTATATTATGCAGCTGTACTAAGTACTACTATGTATGATGAAATTTAAATTCAGCATTTTCTATCTTTATTGGTAGCTTGTTTGTTGTGATCGTATTCCAAATCAACATTAATATAAATTTGATTTGACTTGAAATCGCAATCATATGGAACTGCTTACATTTCATAGAAGCTATCTAATCTTTTGATTTGATTTGATTTGATCTTGTTTATTATCGTGTCGACCCTGGGTTTCCTTATAACCTTCGTTAGCTATATGAATATTCGTTAATATCAATATTCTAAGTATATACCTATATAAAAATAATGCTGACGGTCAAGCAAAGAAATTGGATCTTCCATTCAGAAATTCAGCTAGCTATCATTTGGCATGCTTAAAAGAGGAGCAAAATGAAACTATGGGTGATCATGATATTTATAAAAATGTTCACAACAAATCGAACGCTCATTACTTATTTAAGTAAGAATTCGTAGCGATTTTTACAATTTTCAACGAGAGTTCTTTGGGCTCTCCCTGAATACATGTCAATTTGGAAACATGAAACTGAAGTGTAATGATTGGTATATTCACGTATTATGGCAAATGTCATGCATGACGTTTGGAGAAGAGGAATCAATACAAATAAACCGGTCAACCCCGGGTGTAATGAAGCAACGAAGTTTCTTAATATTAAAAGAATGAAACGTAAAAGCGTACTGTTATGGAAATATAAATATTTACTCTGCTTAATGGTTTGCATTGGTAAAAATCAATTGATGCATGGTAGTCTACGTTATCGTCGTTGCTACTACAAAGTCAACGGATTTCAATTCATTATTTCATTTCGTAGGTTGTAAAAATCTTATCTGTTGCATCGCATTACTTACAAATCCTGGTACTTCTACATACAAAGACACATTCAATGTGTGAAATGTCATAAAGGACTTGACCGATCGACTTCATCTTCGATCTTAACCTCACACTAGACACGTGTAGCAATTTGAAGTCGAAACCGTTCCCGAATTATCGTGCATACAGACAGACGGACACAAGGGCAGAGTGAGTCATATAAACAACTTCGTTGCTTAATAAATATGAAGCAGCATTTGATAAATATTTTATTCGATGTTTCTCTATATTATTAGAATCTATATTCTACTAGTGAGTTATTTTGTTCAACACACAGTAATGAAAGGCTTTGAAGATGAAGCAGATTCTTTAAAGACTTGCAATCCTGACGAGGTGCACATTGTGATTTTGTGATACACCTACTACTACTCATACTTCATACACTTGCTCAGTTTTCCCCAGAACTGCCAAGTTACATTATAAGTAGAGTGCGTGCGTATTCTCTCTGCCACAGACAACTCTTCTTACTGTCATGCATGCGAACCTGCAATAATAGTCATAGCAAGTTTGTATTTTGTACATACAAACCTAGGATACCCACATAGGACCGAGTTTACTACCTGATGCCTACAGTTAGTAGTTTTGTGAGAAGGTGTATTGTTACTTTGTTACTGGGCTCTGCTCACACACAATGCACCATTAAAAATGGAAAGTAGAGTTGGGGAATAAAAGGAGCTTTCATTTGGTGAAGAACTGAGAGAGGAAAACGAAGAAAGCATTACGGGTTTAGAGAACAGGGTTGTTGTATCTGTATAGCCACTCTAACGGCAATCTACTTCTATTTCACCGTGCTTACTTAGTACGTGGTTATGAGTTAGCAAGGAAATTATTTTCTGTGAGAGGCAAAATAAATATACAGAGTACTACTGATATAATAATATAGTACTGTGTCTAAAACTCATGATAACCCAAATAAATAAAGCCGGGCGACTGTATAAAGAGTGAATAAAGTTAATAAAGTAGCTAGAAAATTAGGTTTCGTTTCGTTGTGGCCATTCTTTATCGTATGATCATCATAAATAAGGTTTTCTCCCCTTTGTAGCCACGGCTTATTATGTGTGAAGATAAGAGATGCTTATAGACTACGACTAACCGGCTCTTTATGAATAGAAGAGTAGGTATGATATAGGTGACGTACGTACCCTCAAATTAACGTGCCAAGTGGCTATATTTTCATGTGTAATGAGACTGAGGATTCTTATCAATGACTATACTTGAGCAGGGCTTTGAACTATTTTTTTTAATATCATGTTGTTCAAAATAGCAAGAAAACACAGGTAATGTTATCATCTAATGTGTATTTCTGTTTGTTATTTTGTAAATCAATTCAACGAAGTTCATGAGAAGTAAGAATGAATTCGAGTACTTTTTATCCGAATTTGTATTCTAGTGTCGTATCATATGAGTCAGTCCTTTGGGGCAGCATTTGTAAAAAGGCCAAGTGTGAGGCACTGATAAGAGATTGTATCTACACGAGTTTCAAATATTTATTTTATTGCATTAACTATTATCAGTTAGTAACTCGTTGTTATCCTTGAAAGTATGGTACATTCTACGTGCTTATGTAAAAAGTGCATTAGCAACCATGTCTAAATATAGATTTCAATATACCTACTTTCGTATGGCAATAATATACTTGCTCATTGATTTTTTCTATCAGGAGAAAGTAAAGTAGAACGTGTCGAGCAGAATTATAAATTCAATTTGGAAAATAATGGACGATTTTTAAAATTGCATAATCCAAAATTCGCATGAGACAGGTTTCATACAACATCTGTAATTAAATTCTAATTTAAGTGTCAATATTATAAGATCGAGTCTATTTTGCAGTAGTGACGCATGTGAACCCGTACACAAGCTTTGTAACTAAACTACTAACGATTTGTTTGAGAATACATGTATCAAAATCTACTTCTTCGAAAAAACTCTCCGCTTATATTTAATACATTATGTAGGAGTTGTAAAGCTACTCATTTTATGAAAAAAATATTGTCAATATATTCCAGTCGGCCTTTTTAGTTAGCTGACTTGGCCTTCTTGTGCTAATGTCAAAGGTGCATGCATAATTCATTGAATACTTTTGTACATTAGAAATTAGAATGCACGAGGCGAGCTACATTAGACGGTGTTGGGTAAAGAGTCAATTTAGGCTAGAGACAAACGCATTAATAATTAGTAGACAATAAATATTTTATTATTTACAAACAGCATTTGTAAGCAATTTAGATAGCAGATTAAAGGTACACGACAGGAAGGATTACTCGCAAAGCATCCAGTCAAACTAGCGCTGTGCAAATAAAGTAATTTCATACCAAAATCATATACTTCAGGGAGAAACGAAGATTGTTTCGACTCAAGCAACAACATGTTGGGTATAATCAAATCATATAACTTACCAATTGGATTATTCTGTATATTCATAAAAAAAGTCGATAAAAAAAGGACATTTGGTGGTTGGATGTACATTTCCAAAAGACTATGACGTTTCGTGGGCATAGAGCTCTTATTTTATTTGAACATGACATATTATTATAGACGTTATTGTGAAAAATATTCATTCTGCAACCACCGGAAGACGTGCTATTGCATTACAGTGTCTAATTTGCACGCTCTTTGAATAACTGAACATGAAAAGATGTACCGAGATGAAAAGTAGCAGATGTGAATGTTTTGGTAGCGCCTACATGTCTGCATTGTTACTGCCATAGTAATTTTTGACATGTTGGATTTATCGTTTGGATTCTGCGATGCTAATGGTAAAAGTATATTATGGTGGTGTGTCAACACCTGGTTTCATACGCGGTGATACAGAACAATAAATTTGTAAGGTAATGGGAACGTCCGAGTCAATTATGTACACCAGATAAAATCCATGCATAGAATGTTGCAATTACAAAGGCTAGCTGGGATGTCCGTGATGACGTGTGCGTCAGAATTGTGTTAAATATAGGTGTTATACAATATAAAGGATTCCGATTAAGATGGGATTAATACTGAATACCATTAACACTAAATTTTCGGAAGCTATCGATTAAACCTGAACATTGTACGTGGTACATGCGCCTTTACCAGGTTTTGTATTTATTATGTAATAGACCATTTCTATTGTTCAGGAACTTAATTACAAAATATCAAAACGGTAATTTTACTACTAAGCCTTCCTGAGCCTGGATTTTATGAAATTAACAGAGTCGAGTCAGAAATTAACAATTTAGCTGTATCTACAATCTCTACAGATACTTAAATTATTTTTAGATTAAAAAGCTAAAAAATAAATACTTTTCTTTACATTTGCGGTTATTAGTTTTTGCATTCTCGGCAGAGTAAAGTTAACTAAAAATGTGATTTATTGTCGACTTTTGTGAAGCTACATTCCACATGACTGAAATCTAAATAGTTGTATGTAGTTTATTAATAAATGTAATAAACTTACCAGTTGAGTACTTAGTTTGATTAGTTGAACGAACTATCTGAAAGTGATGTCGGTTGAATGGCTGCCGCTAGCGTAAGCCGCTATTACGTTGGAGCTTGAACTTACAGATCGCTCGATTACTGTTTTCGTCTTATCTCACCAAGTGATGTGCATGAAGTCAGACACTGCATTAAAGCCCACCGACTGAGTTCCAAAGGTTTCCACAACTCTACGGAAATTGTGTTTTAAGTGTAGGTATATTATATACTTCTACCAGAAAAAAGTTCTTTGAAAAATACCGAAGTGGCTCACTGTCTTACAAAATTTTATTTATTTTTAATTTTACAAGACGGATACGGAATACTTAGACGGAAAGTTACAGTTCTACTTTCATTAAGAATTTATGACTGCTGCGACTGTTGTTAAAATCATAGTGTTTCACTTTCTACACTTTTCTTTACTTTCTGCTTCAAGACGTCGTTTTGGTATCGTGTAGTCAGTTACATTCAGTCAGTCAATTTACATGAACGGGGTAACTTAATAATGTTAGAATTTCATAAAAGTTACTGACATGGAGTTACGAGTTATTATTCTACACGATTCGGGCAAATTAGGGAGTAAATGAGAACATTAAATTTTTAGTACACGTAATAATCGTCTTATTCCAAGTCGTTTTGCATTATTGTACAAATTATGTTTTCAAACTTATATTTCGAGACAAAAGGGAAAAGCTGAGGAAGTGAGGAAAGAATGTTCTTAGAATCGACTCAATGAAAGTTTTGTATGATTTACAGTTTGTTTGTAAGAATGATAGCTTGCGCTTCAAAAAAGTTTTGTGTTCTGCACCATTAGTACTACATGTACCTATTTGTATCGTGTTTTATTTGCTTAGAACCATGGACCACGAAATGCAGTTATTACACCAGTACAAATCGTTTAATTCCGGAGAAAGAAAGAGAAAGATTTAAAGACTTCCCTTGTCGGGGCAATGAAATATTTTTTAATGTCGTTGCACCTTTTTTCATTGAACCCGGTCGTTGATGGACAGTATTTCACGAGTAACGTTCTAGAAACCTTTATGTAACTGTTTGCCTGGTTTCCTTCTTTTATGAACCTTGTCGTTTCCCCATTCATTATATACGAATCGATGCTTCGCGACCCATTAAACCAAAATTAAGAATCTCAACAATGTCAAACAAACACAGTTGAAAATGCAAACTACGCAGTTCCATAATCCTTTTCTTACATACTTAATAATAATACTTGTGATATAATTTACAAAATATTCAACTACCGTTCAAAATAACAACAATGCAATAATAATTAAATTGTTTAAATGGTGTGGTGGGCAAACGACAAGTTCAGAAAACGCGGTGTGAAAAATACCAGGTATGAAAATAATAGGACTTTCACCTACAACAACTTGGAACAAAGACGCAGATGGATTGAGTAAATGATTTACAACAAGAAAGCGTTGGTAGATATTTGCTCAGGTTAAATCTTGTACTGTTTTGTAATAGTTAATGATGTTTCCGGATGTAAGTGGAGAATCGTGTGCAGTGCAATGCTAAGTACATAAAGTACAGATTCTTGTAGCGTATTCTTGCAGCAAGTAGCTGGGAGCTAACAAGAAGTTCACTAGGGAGATTGTCTTGTCTGCCTGTCCTGAACTTGTAAAAACTGATCTTGCAATGAAGCGGAGAGATAGAGAGGAAAGAGCTCTAGGAATAAATACAAGAATCCGGCGAAGATAAGTGAAATGGGACAACGTGATGCAAGCTCACGAAAAGAACAGATAGGTAGAAGATAGCTTTTACAAGTTTTCGTCTTCTGTTGCAGAGCGGACAGGAAACAGAAGTAAAAGACCGTGAAAGAAGAAACAAGAACGGCAAGTGAACAGTTCACGATGCAAGTCAAGACGCAAGTGCTAAGTAGCCGGGCTGATTGTGAGAACAGGAATGAAGCTTCAGGATGAGATACAAACGCTTTTTCCTTAGTCGCGTGTCCGGTTTTCAGAGAGTCGACGTGAAACAAAATAACTCGCACCGAAAAGGTGTATTCCATGCTACTAGTACAATCTGCAATGCTTTATGATACATATGCCAAGACCCAGATGTACAAGTACTACTTCACTCGCCCTGTGTATATAGTGTCATGAATTTTGTCCAATTTCTCTCAAAAGTAGTTTACCAACACACACACTCGCCGCACCAATATCGCCAGATTCCAATGTCAATGGAAAATCAACAGCAGTCTCAGTTCGTTACTCAACTGTTTCATTATTAACGGAACATTGTGCTGTGAAAGTGTTGAATGGAGACTTTTCCACAAATGGAAGACTTTATAGATGATACACATTTACTGTAGACACCACTCGAATCTCAAAAATGAAAGTAGCGTCGCAGTTAGTTGCTTACTTGCTTTGACTGATTATACCGTGTAATGGAATTCTTCCTCCTGGAAGAAACCTGCAATGAATAGTTAGTTCAAGCGGAGCAGTGGCTGAGAAAGTCCTTTAGAGATTATAAAAACTTCTCAAATTCTGCTCATCTATAAACGAAATAATTCTAATCGTGCCTAAGTAGATTTCCCTAGGAGTTCGCATCAAAGCTATGCAAAGACATGCTGTGAATTTAGTTAGTCATTTGGAAAGAATAAATGTCAACTAGAGAATGGGAGGTTGCAAAGCAACCACCGCCGACCTACCAGTGTCGTCTACTAGTTGAGCATTCTAAAACGTCTTTGCTCAAAGAATATTTCAGGTTAAGTCCCATACTGAGAGGCTCATTATTAAGTAACGAAGTTATTAAGTAACGAAGTTATTAAGTAACGAAGTTATTAAGTAACG
>JABASD010003067.1:0-22144 GCA_019776165.1 Pogonognathellus flavescens
CGATTTATGTTAATTCGTTCTAAAGTTATCGCGCGTATAGATAGACAGATAGATAGACAAGAGAATCTTATAATATATCGTTCCGATACATAATAAGCCGAGTCCCGTGAAATGACTTGGCCTTTGTAAATTCAAATTGGAACATCTTATGAAAGACAAAATTGTGAAACTCTACTATGGCATCGCATGAAATGAAACAAGTTTAAAATTACTTCCAACAGAAATATCAAAAGAGGACTAGAAAGATAAAGTAGGGACTTTATAAATTCAACGTCCCTTATTCTGAGTGAAAGTATTATGAAGTGTGTTAGGAGCAGGGCCTCTGAAAAGGAGTCTTTGAAATAAATATACCCTTTCAGCAAAAAGCAAGTGCAAATGAATAGTTGTTGTGTAATTTTCAGTAGAAAATATTAAGAACTTGAAAAGAGAAATCAATTTCAGCTAATTCAGGGAGACTGTATGAAATGAAGACAAATTTTGGCAATATATATTTACACAGCACTTGGGCGTTCTTTTACTTAATTTTTCGGTGGAGACTATCTGCACACATTAAAGCCTAATTCGGTGCATTAGGTAGTTCAGTGACTCTTCACAAACTTTTGTTTTCATTTCGCAGCACTTTTTCTTAATCTAAGAAGGTTGTTTTATAATTGCAACTTTTAGTAGTGTGTCTATATAGACTCTTGACTTGAGACTTCTTCACTGTATAAAGTGGCACTATGTAAGTCTAGTAGACGCTTAGCTTTCTTTTGATTTCTTTGTTTTCACGTGGGTTGAGTTACGAAATGTACTTCCTTCGTCTAATGGGCGAGTGGACAAAGATTACTAAGTGAAATTAATTACTTGGCTGCATAACTTTTGCTAAGACGAAGAAGATACTTCCCCTGCTGCTGCTGCTGCTACGCTGTCTCATTCCCCTCAGCTCTCTACTCTTGAAATTCTTCATCAGAATGGAAAGTGGGACGAGAGGAAGAGAAAGTGTATGAACAAACTAACAGTTCCAAATGAAAAGCATTTTCAACAGAATCACAAAGCGGAAAAATTATATTCACTCAAAACTTTTCAGACTAAAAGTAACTAATCTAAACGTAACTAAACTAAAAGATAATCTATTTTACTTTCTTTTATGTTATACTTGTCGACATTTGCTAATCATACTCATCCTATGTGCCAAAGGATGCACACGCTTCGATAGAATCAGGCACAATGCTTAGAGCAATACTCTTACACTTTAGTTGTAATTCACAATTACCTTTTTTGATAAAAAATACAGCTTGGATTTCCACAGCTTTCTTTGCAAGTAGAAAAAGTTAATAGTCAATTCAACATTCCAATGTGTAACAAATATATGTGTAACACATAGTATGTATTATAAGGGAAGTGTGACAAGAAATCTGCAATTCTGAAGCTTAAGAATAGTAATCTAATTACAAATACTTCGTTCCGAAATAGAATCTGTAAATATGAAGTGGAGAATTTCACTTTTGAAACATCAGACGAAGAATAGTTGGAAAATTACGTGCATCGCATTGAATACGACATGCTTAACTTATTGTGAAAGACTAAAAGAAAAATGTCGGACTGTGAAAACACATTGAGAACGGGAATCCTGTTAGTTATTCCAGGTAACGTAGATCTTCCAGTCAGAATTGACTACTGAATTGATGCTTTTACGGTAAAAAAGGAAAGCAAGTCATTGAGATTGTGTGTGATACTCTTCAGTAACTCCTCTACTACTTTGTAAGTAGTGCAGTTGTACGTACAAATGTGCAGACACTCGTGTGTGTGTATACTCCTTTCTGTTGTAAAAAATACAAACGTGAAAGTCTGTGAAAAGAATTCCGTGGAGTTGCTCAAGTCAAACCAAAACCTACCCAGAATAGAAAATCTTGAGTCTATCGAGAATAGAGTTGGAAAAATCGATAGGGAAAGGAATAGCTGAAGGAGCGACTGATCTTCACCAGTTCAGTGAGATGAAGGGAAATAAAGGAATGGAATAGAAAGGTGAAGTAACCAGGGGAAGAAATTCTTGCAGAGAGACGATGGGGAAAAGAAATACAAACTACTGAAGGAATACTACTCTGGCTGCAATAATTCTGTTCAATACTTCCTCCATAGCTTAGTAGGAATACCAATGTTGCCATTATAGTATTATGTTTGTGCATATGCAGCATGGCATCTTGTTTCCTGTAAGTATATTGCGTATTTTTATTTTTAGTGCACGTAGAAAACTCAAGTCATTTTATTTATTGCTATTTTTGTGTTTGACAAGATACCTTAGCTATGCGTGCCCGTCCTTGTCTTGCATTCTACACTCCGCATTTAAAGTCGTCTTTGTCGTCATATCACAATCACAAATGGATAGCTTGCTTTTCTACTAATCCCAAAATGTAACCTGTGCAATGTACAAATCTTCCTGCTGTAGTATCCTACCAACAAAGTAAGCGAATTCTATGCAAATGAAAATACGCATAATAAAAGATATTTTAGTGTTGACTCTTAAAACAATAAGTAAGCATAAAATACTTTTAAAACTGAAATAGAATACATTTTTGAATCCATTATGAAGATTGCCTACAGATTTTAAGACTTCAAAAGGTTGAAGGTAAATCTCATACTTCGAATGTGTTGGAATGTAATTCAGTTCTAAATTCTAGTGCGTAGCATTGTGATTTTATAATTTTCGAATTTCACTTTCTTGCATAATATGTAATACACCTTTTCTACTACATAATGATTTTTGAGAAAACATGTAATATTTCTATAAGTAACAGTAATACCTGGTAATAAGGATGGATTTTGGACCTATAGAATTATATAATAATATTGATTATTGATGATTACGTTTAACAATTAAATGGGTTTTTAATTTTCAGTGTTACATAAAAATTATGAGTTTACTTTAAACAGAAAAGACATTAGGTAGTAGTAGGTAACAATTAAATATAAGAAAAGAAGATTTCAGCCATAGATGGGCCGGCCATCCATCTTGCTTTCACTTTCAAGTTAAAATATTTATCGGGAAGGAAGATGACATGAAGAAAATATATACGTTACATCGTATGAATTCGCATCACACGAACATAAAAGAAGGGAAACAACTCGGAACTAAAACCACCCAATCACATCATCATATTTTCACTTTCACTTACGCTTAGACGTCTTTTCCCAAGAAAGAAATGCTTGCTTACCATTTACCAACTCAGCCATTACAATCCAAAATTCGACTACATTTCGTGCAAATGTTAGCGTAGGAATCCAAGTGCATTAAGGTTGCCGGGTACCCGATGCAATATTTGTGTTAGGGTGGAAGATTTGTTGTGACACTACTGCTTCTGCAGCAAAACACAACTCACGTACCTACACACTTTTTGCTTTCGAGATAACGCATATCACTTTCTCGTAATAATCAATCAGTCTTTATGGATCCTGTATCGGTGCATCTGTCATTTCTTTTCTGTACATTTTCTGCTGACATAAAGCCACCCAGACAAATAGGTTACATTTATTTCGGCCACCTTGCACAAGTAAATAATTTTTCCTCCAGTCGAAAATACAAAAAAGAAAAAACCTTTTGAAAGTGTTCATTTATTTTCCATATTTTCTCAGGGTTCTTAGTTCCTTCCTACGTATGGTCCCTTGTTTCCTATACGGGATATGTGTGACACTTGTTATACTAAAGATTCAGTACCATTGAAGATTAATAGTGCTATATATCGTTCAGTATATACTTTTCTTGAAGTGTAATGGGATTTATAAAGTATGAGGATTCGTTATGAAAATGGAATATAATAATAGTATTACGCGAAAAGTCGACGAAGATCATTTGAGTAATCAAGTCAAGTGGAAGCAGTAAAAATATCTGTAGTTTAGCCGGTTGAGTTTAACATTTTCTTTTATCTGTTATTATTATTACTCGAAAGATTCCTCTAATGGGGGTAATCAGCTCGAAATCATGGCATTAAGTAAATTGATAACCCATTAGAGGAACAACTCATTCAATAATGCCCAATCATAAAATGCTTTTGGGGAGGAAATCCGGCAATCTTTTGCCAGCAGCTAGATTTGTCTGAATGTCTCTCTACATGTGGCAGTTTGTTGTTTGTAATGTTATGGAAAGAGTGAAGTATGTCATTTCTGGCTTAACTTACTTATGTACTATTTACTCACGTTCGATGCTGCAAAATGTCTATTTGTACATTATGTCGGATGAAAGTCATCTCAATAAAAAACGTAGTTGCATGGTCCTAGAATAAAATTCTTTAGTGCCACAGTAGTGAGTGTGTATAAAAATATAGTTGTGACTTGTCTTCATATCCATATACTGAACTATTCGTCATGTTCTGTATTCCTTGCACACACGTCTAGTAATATTCTCTATTAAGCGAAACTAAGTTGGAACTTCAATAGTAGAAATTGTTCTTGTAAATAAGAGCGTATGATATTGTGCCTGAGTATAAGTAAGTGGGAGTAGTGGGACGATGGTAGTAGAGTGCTGCAGAGAGTAGACTGTTGTGGTCCCAATATATTGTAGTAGAACACTCCACACACAATGCGGGGATAAGTATTCTAAGTTGGCATGACAAGCCAAGATTTTTCTAACGAAATTGCAGCAGCACGTAGATTTGCTTGGTTCAGTTCACTTTACTTGATTTTATGACTACGCAGCAAAAGAGCTAAAAACTATTTTATGTCACTGCGGCTCGACAGTTTATTTCTCCTAAAAACATTTTCCAAGGCTTTTTCTTTATGAAATAACAAACATACCGGAATAACGGTTTATCAACTTTCTTCAATGTACCCCTTCCCTTCCTGTGGAGAAACACTCCCATTTCATCTAAACAACAAAGAAATGAAACATTCCGACCATGACCCAACACACAAACAGAATTTCACAACTTTCAGTTGCCCCGTTGTTCTACTGCAGCCGAGGATTCAAACTGAAATCAAATTTTCAATGGTTTCTTGTCAGTTGGTAGTGTCTGTTTGTGGGCAGCCTTGATTTCACTAATAGCCAAGCATCCGTTTCCCTTAAAACCAATAATAATTTCCCTTGTTGCACTGTTTCCACGCTAAAATTCATATGGGATGCAATAGACGAGCACAGTTTCCCTTGACCATAAACAATTCACACACTGCACTTCCCACTTCCTTTAAATGAATTGTCATCTCATTTATTCTCTGCAGATAGCAAAGTGTCCAAAGTAGTCTGATGCATAACAAAAAGCATGTGAGTGAGTACTAAGCTTCTTGTGTGTGAGTTACACATATCACTGCCCATTTCTTGTTCCCTACAAATATTAGGTGTGGGTACTCCTCTTGTGTCGGCTGTAAGTGCGGGCTTCGTCTCCCACCCTTTCCAAGCAAACAAATATGAGCTGTGCGTGCAGAATGTGTGCTGTGTACGCAGTGGGAGTCAAATTCACTCTCTCGCTCTCAATCAACCAAAGTGTTGGAAAACGTAAAATATATCATACTAATTGGCTCCCAATTTGCGTGCTCATAAAGTACCAACATAAATACTGATATGTGCAGTCCCTATTCACAGTTGTGTGTACCGTTCTCAGATTACCAGCATGAGATAAACAGGAATTTAAACCATGTGGTAACTTGTCACGGTCAAAACATTAATATTTATCCTAAGCACCACAGTTCACGATTCATTTAATTATACTCGCACTAGATTTTCATTACATTATCTCTTAAAAACCCATAAAACAATGCCAACATTTCAGCAAATCTATCATCACTAGCAACTTCTGTACTACTATGCCATTATTTCCATTAAACTATGCTATAAGTAGTTCCAGGAATGCATATATTATTTGAAGTTAATAGACTATGTAGAAAAAGCCAATTATGAGAAATCTACGTAGTAAATTATTGTAAACATATTTTGATGAAGAGAAATAAAAAATGCACAGGTTTTGCCTTTGTATGTTATTGTACACTATTTTTAGTCTTTTATTGAAAAGTATCATTTTATTTGCTAACAAATCCCATCACAAAGTGAGATGAATTTAATTGAAATGGGAAATTGACCCATTGGATGGATAAAAATGTCCGAATGAATGTATAGGTAGTACCTAATAACAGGGTGTTGTAATTACCTGGTCGTATCAACCATGACCATAAAGAAAACGCAACTCTATATTGCATAGGTACTCTATATGTTCTATAGGTAAATAAACGTACGGAGATTCCTGAGAGAACCCTTTTTATTGTTTACGTGAACAAGGGAATTTTAGCAAAGAATAAGCGCTGAGGATGACACACTGAAAAGGAGTGAGTCACGAAACACACATGAAGCTCATACCTCAGAACTTCAATTAAATCGAGCAGCATATATTTCAATTCATCCAATGTGCTTCTGAAATTAATTATAGTGTTCCATTGGCATATATATAAATAAATATTTGATGTTCATGGCAGTACCTATATGTAGTACGGACCAGTTCACAGAGCATGTACAATAAATGCAACGTTTACACAACTTTTTCTATATCACAGTTTCATATGTAGTTAGAACGATTCCCATTGAAACGAAAGAAGGGAGAGCGTAGGAGAGAATAGATATATTTCATTCCATTTCCTTTCCAACTAAGAATACAATGGAAATTTCCTAACTACTTACATGCTATGTACGAAACGACTAGGCAAAAATAAATAGAAATACTCACAAATCGTAGGAGTGCACATTGATTGCTCATGCATGTCCCCAGTTCTTTCTATGTGTATACAAGAGCTACTACCTTACATTTACATCGCAGTTCTCATTCTATATCTAAAATATATAAAGGAATTGTGATTTTGTGTGTGTTATGTCATATAACATGTAAAATACAAGTTAAGTGTATAAGTATAAGGTTGAAGCGTAGGACTGGGACATAATAAGTAGATAATAATAGTGGGGCGAGTAAGTAAATGTTTAAGCTTGGCTAGGCTTGGATTGTCAGTCCGCCAGGTCTGACTCTGGCTATGCCTTGTTTGGTTGTGTAGAACTTGGTTCGGTTGGGTAGCTCCCGAGTAGTTCTTCTCTCTGCCTCTCTCTCACAATCAGTCACTCGCAATTGCAATCATTCGAGTGTTTAGTTCGTACTTAACTCTCACGTTGCCCTGCCTATATCTTTAGAAGTCCGGCTCGTCGTCCTTTCACTTCGGGTCTGTCCGTCGCTCTCCCGGTCGATAATAGAAGTTGTCAGGACATGAAGAGGATTCAATGCAAGGCTTTCACTCGACATACAAACTCCACTTACTCTCATACTTTCTAAACATGCAATACGTAGAAATCTCCAAATCTCCCACCACATTTAATTTTATCTACCCAAATGGAAAATAATGCAATGTGATATAGTGATGTGTGTGGATTTCGGAAGAAGAAAATGGGAAGCAATGGCCAGGAAATGGACGAGGGCCTTTGTGCATGGAAAAAAGAGACGAGCGTTTAGATTCTCATTCCACACGCTGACACATTCAATCACGGAGACATCGCATTATCACATCTCTCGTGTCGTTAGTCACGGTTTTGAACCGGTTTATTAATCCTATCATTAGATCATTTCTCTAACACCGAGATACGTGTCTTGTCTAGTATGAAAATGATAACCTAAATTAATTTAAGCTCTGTTGGATCTGCGTATTGACAAAAGATACAGTAAACGAAGATTATCATGATTTATACAAGTAAAAGATACGGGATTTCAGGTCAGTCGGATAAATCAAAGCCGGACAAATTGGCGTTGTCAAAATACTTTTGGGAAAGGAAATATAGGATTACTAGAATTTGTGTCTCTCACGGATAAGACTGATCAGTGAGTAGAAAAATCCTTTTTTCGGAGAATCGTAGCAATTCAGTCGCACCATCACCATAAAGATTTGATGTAGTAATATGATACGAAAGTAGGGAAAGCTTGTTGTAAAAAAGGATACAAAATTTTATCGATACTGTATTCCATTCATACATGAAGGTAATGTATGTACATAATAGTTCCAGATTCTATCTCCTGTGCTACCTCTATTGACTTACAAATTGATGTTCAATATTTTATTGCTGGCAGAACAAATACATAATTCAAATAAAATTGCATGTACATTCATTGTAATGTAGTACATATGCAATTGCAAGGCGAATCCGAAATCAGAATAAAATTACCATTCTCCAGGTCGCTTTGTTATTTAATGTATTTGTTTGTATGTATTTTTGGATCCCATACTTAGCCAAGGGGCTTGGTTTGCCTGAATTCGTGAGTTCTCCTCCAGAGTAGCACATGTATACACATACAGAGTGTATGACAGTTGGAAAAGGACACGACTCAAGCAAATGATATGTTTGGTTGTTGAAGAGCATGGCACATGACATTCATGACATGCTATTACGTGTAATGATGAGAGTCGTATTGGATACGAGTGGTGGAAATAAAATTCTAGTCTTTATGTCCCTGCTTACATGTGTACGACTAGTACAATCAGGAAAATAGTATATATTTATATACCTGTGATTATTACACAGACGAAAGGAAACTTGATGTATACACAAGAACAAATATGATGTCAAATCACAGTAAGGCGTATATAGTTATATAGTGCTGTACTACACTTTATGCTTGTCTGACTTGTTGTAGTGTATAAAATCAATCAGATAAGAAAACAAATAGAGGAAAAAATACACGAAAGAACCTGAGTATGTGAATCTAAGTGGACAAAGCCACTGCTGGACAAGGACAGGACGTTGTTACGTCTTGTCAAAACAAGTCATGCGGCGGAGACGGAACGGAAAAGTCAAATTTTACTACTACACCACCACCAGGAAATATATAGAGGGGATTCGGTAACGAGTGACTCCACTGAATTCTCAATCATTTCTCCTACTATTTTATTTTCCATGGGAAAAGAAAAGCTACTATGGCTATGTAAGCACAATTCGTTTGGAGAGTTACACACATGCTGTTATTCTACCGTATTACAAGTCAATATAAAAAACCAGATACCTGCATGCTGCCCACGTTAAAAATCTGTACGTACAAATGAGAACGAACAAATACCTAGAGGACTGTATATAGTATTGCTCACAAAGCAAATACTACGTACCGGATTAAATTGTTTTCATTTTGGTGGCTACAACGTACTTATAGAAACGCAATTCTTGTTTCATTCTTTTCTGGTTACTATAAAGGACCTAGGTAATGCAGTATGACATGACATGTGACACATACGAGTACTAGTACACTCTAAATGAGCTTACTCACTTCTGTCATGTACCTGATGCCCACATGCTTTCAGTGTAACAAGTCTCTCGTATATGTAAGAATGGGAATTAATTTATCCTGTGAAATCTAACCAGAATTAAATAAGTGGAAGGGACGATTGAGGATTGACTGAAGGTATTTAGTAGTTTTCCCCGAATATCTTTAAATCCTTTGTTTTTACTTGTCTTTTGCTGAAGTACCTATATAAGAAGAACTTTAATCATCACAACACTTAACTCTCTCTCTCTCTATAGGCATTTACTTTATGGGCAGTGCAGATTTTCAGGGCAACTACCTTTGGAGTGTAAATACGAAGTTACCTTACTACAAGAGTATTATGTACCGATAAATGAGATTAAAGATTGAGCTTTTAATTTCAGCTTGTCGACTCGTGTGCGTGTGGTTGAGTTGGGAAATTGTCAAAGAAGTTGTGTGCTGCACATACAGACTGAGTTTATATACTTGTTCTATTTATTACGTGAAGTACAAATAATTTCGACGTGTTTCTGTTTCCATTCTATTCCAGTTGAGTTCATCAAAGTTAATTGCATTGCGACAGTTGTTGTGTCGTCTATGAGTCCATTTGTCCGCCTTCAGCTCTATTCTGTGTGTGCTATGCTCTTGGGTATATCCTTTGTATAACCAGGCTAAGTTTTTCTGTTTAATATGCATGTGGGAAATGAAAAGTTACTTAGTCAACTGACAAGACAAGGCAAGACAAGAAAGCTCATCTAAATTCTCGTTTATAATCATGAATTTAGATAAGATCGCTAAAGAGCTGTTGTTGCTGGCTTGGCTGGCTTACAAAAGACTTCTGCTCACTTGTCTCATGCTTGACATTTTGTCTTTTTCAACGTTAATACTAAATAGCAGTTTGCAGGCATTTAGATTTACTATGTGTATGAAACTGGAGTAGTTAGTCACTTTGTCTTGATACGAATTTACATCGCACAACAATGTAACAAGGAACACATAGTGGAGCCAATGTAATGCTGGGAGAAATGAATGGAACATGAAATACAACTGTCACTCATAACAAAGAAATTCAACTATTTTTTGACGGAAAGGATTATATTATCAGATTGTGTCGGTGTGTGTGTGGATGAATAGAATCTTGGAGAAGAAACTTTTTTGAAACTATAGACTTGATTGGTCTCAAACAAAAATTAATTGGCAACATCTTGAAGAATTATTTAAATTGACGGCAGCTCGTCAAGATATTCATCTGTTGATATCTTCGTATAGTTATATACTTCTCCTTGTTTACTTTCAGACAGGAAAAATCACTTACAACTCGCTAAATGAAATCAGTGATTTGCGTAATTGATTGTTACTTTACGATGCGACCCCTGACTTTACATGATAATGGAACACGTGTAAACGCATAGTGATATCTAAATTAAGTCAAGATGTGAACAACGTTTCTTTCAACGAATGGTGATAAAAAAGACATACCACTTTACCTCAAGCTGCTTTTTGTATTGTCTATTTAATGCGAATTCCTATGAGGTCGATTAATTGCAAGGAAAATATTACTGCTCGTTTTATTCATTTTGTCGCTCCACGAGCAACTACTGCGTTTGCATGTACTTTGCTATGTTGTAGCCGTCTAGACAAAGACGACAAGGCGATTTGTCACTTTTTGTATCGAATTAATCATTTTTACTTCCAGCAGACAATTATTTGCAAACGAAATAATAGAATTTGCACAGTTAAATACCGTCGAGAACAAGCTGGCTGTACACGAGGATGATTATTCACCGAATTGAAAGTGGAGAATGGGATGAGCAGGTCTTTAGAGATTTCATCACAAGACAAAACCATCCGAGAGATTCCCATGCCATGAATTTTCTATTTCAATTTACCACGCAGTTACCTTTCCCATAGTCCCAAATGAATATAAGAGAAGAACTAAACTAATACATTTCGTTGGTCCATGTCTAAAGCCTAAACAGCTTCATACCGTCGTGCTTCACATTTTACACACGATGAAATATAGCTTATATAGGTTTACACTTAATGTAACATTTATAGTGATGATAATAATTTAAATTTAGTCTGTATTTCTTTTCACTGCATGTCACACTGTGCTACTTTTCCTGCTGCGAATGGGAATCGGGTATGCGAATATTAATTGCTGACAGAAAACTAGAACAGTCAGACTGTTATTAATCAAATCTTTCAGCAAATCAACTAAAGCATACCATAAATTTTTACAAAAACTGCTACTACGCTATATTCCCTACAGAACGGTTCCCTGTAGTGTAACATGTAACTAGTAGCTTAGTTCATATTTGTAAAATTATTGCTCAGCTCAGATTTCAAATGAAAATAAAGAAAAGGCAATACGGCCACTACTAGAATCATTCTCCGAACGTGCTCCCACTACTTATACCAGCTTTAGTAGACTGTTCACATTTTCGTCACGGTTAACTAGCAAAAATAAACAGTACAAGAAAAATAAACAAATATGTAAATAAATACAGCTGAACAAAAAACATCATAATTCTCATGACTCGACAGTCTAATAATAAAAATCTGAGTTGGCTGACTTGCCTACCTACTGCCTTCTCTCTCTGAACTTTATCTGCACAACACACATTGAGAAATTACACTGCAAGTGCTACACAAGTGTTTCGGAATCAACGGACGAGTTTTTTTTGACAAGTTTGAAAAACGATTGCGTCCGCCCATGGCTCGATCACTTAGACAGAGTTTGACAGGAAAATCCGTCATTTATTTTTCCATCCTTGTAGCTTCACTACTGTAAAGAGGATAGAAACTACGGACCAAACACTTTCAAATGAGTTACACTTATAAATCTATAATATTTTAGTAGCAGCTTTATGTATGTGACTATTTGATAGGTTGGGCGGAACTTTTATAATAATATAATAAGTGTAGTTACTTACATAGGTTAAAATCCTCTTTCTTTCTCAAAGCTAGAGCATTTGTAAGTATAGCTAGTATACCTATCAGTATACGTTACATACATTGAAGCTCCTACTACGGTCTTATAGGGACTGTTCAGGTTCACACATACAAGTCATTTCATTTCATCTCTCTCACTCAACTCATCTCATCGACGACCGTGGAGCTCAATCGAATATTTTGGAAACAGCTGATGCTCCCGATGAGTTACGACCGAAAGATCCCTCCGACACGATACCCCCTACGATAACTCATATAATCGTCTCCCAAATGATGAAAGACGAAAAGGAGCTAGGCAAGAAGAACACACTATTGAGATGTTAAGCCAATTTCTTTTAAGACTCATATGCCTAAAAGCAGAAGGCCCAGTTCCACCAACTGGAGAATAATAAAAGAAGGAATATACAGACGGAGAATGTGTAGCCAGTTGTTACCCTCTGACATGGCACGAACAAAATTGACCCTTTAAGACACTTTGAATGATTAACGTTTCCATTTTTTACTGCCTTTAAGACCGTTACCGTTATACTTACATTAGTAACACACAGATACCGTCACTTTTACCTATAGGCAATTTTTTTTCCAAGTAGAAGAATATTTCCGCAGGCCGAATGTAAAAACACTCTATGGAATTTCATCGAAAGAATTTAAAAACTCGTTAAACACATTGTTTGATGAAAACATGAGAGATAAAATTGCAATTTTGTCTGAGTTGTCATTCTGTGCGCATTCATGAGGAAACGAAAGCTTCATTAACTTCTGCAGGTCCTTAACTCAAAGTAAAGAAATATAATAAATGTTTAAGTGAATGAATATTGTTCGTCTATACACGTGAAAGCATCCATCTCGTTAGTTTCTTCTATGATGGCGTATTAAATTACGCATTTGTACGCCTGAAGACGAGATGACAAGACAAGAGCCTCCAGTACAACACCATTGATATGGACTTTCTTGTTACACCACTCAAAGAAAAAATTGGAAAGATGAGAGAGCCACAGGGCATAACCCATCAACAACAACGTCACATAGACCTCGAAGACTACTTACGTGTGTACTTGTCACTCTTTTATTCTTTTCTTAGCGAAAGTGTTCTGTCTCTCTCTCTCTAAAGTATGTATATCAAGTTGTTTCTTGGCATAAAGAAGACATAAAACAGATAGACCTGACTTTGAGCCCTGTATGTAAGCTGAATATCAGTGGTGAATTGTTTGTATGTAAAATAAACACGTAAAAGTGTTTTTTGACTGTATAGATGTAATAGTGAGATGTTACACAGGCAATAAGAGTGTAAAGAGCGTTTGCTCTTTGGCCTTCATCCCTCTCGGTTTGCCTGACTGAATTCAATGCTATTCCTTAAGGGGGTTTCCTCTTCACTTGGCGTGGGAAGATGAAACGATACTGTCAGCTTTAATTAAAAGTCATGCTGACTGACTTTACCTCAGTAAAGAAGACAAGAGCGAGACTTTCCTTACAAAACACTATCAAAGTTTTACTGTCTCACTCACCAACCTATCTTCCACTTCATCCGTATGAAAGTCACTTAAACCCTCTGCTTCTTTTCTTCACTTGTAAAACAAAAACTTCTTCTTCCCTGCCCGTGTTTACCTGCATATAAATATACGGAAAGGATAAAGGCACCTTGCATTACTTTTTATTGCCTTCATTACGTTTTGTTTTCTATCTTTAGTAGTTTCCTAACATTTGTAATACTTACTTAAGATATACAATTAACTAGGTAAGTATTTATTATATGTCTAAGTGGAAAGTGCCTTCATTTCTCAAGATATTCTTCAGATGTTTTTCAAATGTGTCTAGTTGTGGCTTGGTTGCTTTGCTACTACCATCCTAGAGAGAGTAATAGGAGATTCATGATGTCTTACCACAAAAGCTGTCATGTCAGCAGGTTCGTTTTCTATCAGACTGACATTCAGTTATTCGGCTTCTGTTTTGTTGCTTCGTATAGGTTCTACTACTTTGTTCAAGGCGCCTCCAGGCTTAATCTCGTCAATAATAATAATCACATACAAGTCACACGATGAGACTTTAAATACACTTTGCTACCCGTCGTGTCGTGAGTCGGTGTTGAATGAAGAAGAGGTAATTGCACATTGGGTTGCTTATTTTTTTCTTCACTTAACTTATTATCGTCAGTTATATGGTAAATACCAGTGCAGAGAAATTCTTCATCTTTTTAAGTATTCATTCCTCATGCTCATTGTGTGCATGATATAAACAGTCGTTATATAAATGCACACCGACAATACAGTAGCTTCTTTGAATGCGAATCTATCTAAGTTAATAAGTTGAGTTTTCATGTGAAATTGAGTTTATTGTATTCACATTGGTATTCTTTGTGAAATTGACTTATAATGAATGTATTATGTAACTGGCGAGGCTTTGTGTGAAATAAACTTGGCTTATTAAATAGGGCAGCCAAATTATAAATGTTTTTCATTCATTTCATAAGCAATAATATGCATGTTATGTGTATTTGTACGATGATGAGAGAGAACGGAAGATGTACGAATTAAATAATTTTGGGCGAGGCAAATCTAATGTTCATAAAAGAATGACTGACACACATGGACGCAGTCAAGTCAGTCACAACTAGAAGTTAAGAGACTACCCCTCAGCTTTACAATTAGGTTTTGAGCCAAGAAAAAAGCAAATAAAAACGTTAGGGTATTATATAATCTATATAGCAATTCATTCATAGATCTTACACATGTCTCTACAAATATTATAAGTAATGAGTTATATAGGTATTCATAAAACGTTTCGTGTCGAGTTGAGTTGTCATTACGTGTACCTAAATAGATGCACAAAGGGCGTTCTTCTGTACACTTGCACTTAAGAAATCAAAGATGACTAAGAGTTTCTTTTTGGCTTAACGAAGGAGATTCATTAAGCATGTGGAGCTGTTGAGAAAATTACTAATAAATATGCACTTATCTTTATATCATCTTCGTGCATCGCTTTTTGTCCTTCAATTAGCACAAGACTCATACGATTGTATTATTGTTAGCATTCAAACGAAAATTAAATAATGTTGGCGACGACGCAACACTTGCTTTATTCCACAACGACACTCTCATACAACAAGGACAATCTTTCTTGCTATACATAAAATACGAATTACACATTCATTTTCGAAATCTTCTTCGTGTCAGCACATATATTAAGATTATGGCTATACGGGCGGACAGACACGGGAAGGTACGATCCAAATGAAATTCAAATGAATGAAGCAAATTCATTATTTAATAAATATCCTTAATAAATGTGTTGTAATCTCCAGTTATAAAAAATCTGCTAAAGATGAGGAGGAAAGACACAGCTGCTCGTTTGCTCACGCTCTGTACTAAAATGCTCGTACACATCTACCTAACAACTTGATAAATATCCGTCGTCTCTCTTCTACTTTGTGTTGTACACTGTACGTTGTACGTTGTACTATGTTGGTTGCTGTAAATTGGGAGAAGTTGTACCCAAACCGAAAAAGACTTCTTTGAAAGCCCAACCTAAACATATGTAGTACAGTTGAAAACGGACTAGGCACAATTATGCACGTTTTAAAAGGAAAAGCACGCTGGCACAATAAGACCCTACAGGCTACACGTTCTCCGTATTAGAAGATGGCAGAGACAAGTTGACAAGACTATTACCATCGGTATTCGAATAATGATGTGCACATGTATGTAGACAGAGAGCAGGACATGACAAGACTCCTTCTTGTCACTTTACCGCATTCCCTTACTAACACAGTTGTTAACCCTCTGTGTGTCTCTCGCTGTACACGTTAGCGTCATTATACTCTACTTGCATGTACCAACATACTTTATGTGATACAAAGTACCTTAAAATAAACTCCGGTGTATTTGTACATGTACCGACATGCAGATAACATTCGTAAAGTCACCCACAAAAATATTTTTAGGCTTTGAAGGAATTATTCCCTGCTTTACTTTATGTTTCTCTGTATAAGAATCGAATTTTGTTATATATACTAATACTACTGTTCGAGTGTTCTGATTTTCTGGTGCTGTGTGATTTGCCTTGTTGGTTTCCTACTGAAAGAAGTGTCTTTCTTTGCTTGACTTGAGTGCAGATGATCTGTGCTTGCCGTTGTCACTGACATCAATCATCATTTAATTATACACAGACGTATTTATTTCTTTGGCTCGTCCTGATTCGTCTTCTGCTCCACTATACGGGTTTCTTTTTCCTTAATTGTTTTGAGACTTGAGTTTTATCTTCAGTCTTCATACCTATACTTGGGAAAGAGTCTTTGGACTCGTTTTGATTTAGTCGTTTTCGTCTGTTTGCACATGGAGCATCTTAAGAAAACAGCAATGCTTTGTCTATTCACAGACAAAGAACGTGGGCTTCTTCAAGTAAATACTCGAAGCGAGATAAGAAGAATCTAAGGTGACTACTTTACTTGTGCATTCTGTGGATGATCCACAGCTTAGCAGAGCATTGGCCTATACCTACATGTGGAGTGCAGAATGTTAGCAGGTACCTTGTGTATAAGTCTTTGTTTATGCACACAGAGATTTTAGTTGAAAGAATGAGTTAGCTAAAGATTAAAAGAAGATATGCAAAGTGAGCGCTACAAAATCATTTTTTCATTCAAGTAATTCGAAAGAATATCCTTTAGCAGTTCTCTGCTTTTACTACCTACCTAATTGCAAAGTACGGATTGTATTTTGGCACATTTTTACAGATTCCCATGTCGTGTCTCATCAAATGGGATTCTCTCTTCGTTGTTCTGCTCGCATTCCTTAATCCACGAGAGACTCCTAACTTGAATCTGCGTATCCATTGTACTCAGACTGCTTAATATTCCTATAGAGTTTTCAACCTTCCATATAAATTCAGCAAGATGTTTTTCATACTGTGTGATATGCACTTCAGTCGAGTAGCGACTGCGATGATGACCTCATACGATGATTTATACGAACTCATTCCAAGCAAATCACAATGTGACGGTAGGCAGTTCTCCATTGTAATCAAATCATATACTATTATTGGAATGCAAGTTTTCGGGAATTGTATTTCAAGCAAGGTTACCGAAGTTATTATGAAAATGGAATGCAACACTCAACACTCTCACTGATTTGATTTCTTGTTTTTCAGTTTTGAGTTCAAGGCAAATGCATCCAGATTAATCCTAAACTATTCCAACTTGGCAAACCAAAGACAACTCCAAACTAACTGTATTATTTACTACCTACTTTATTATATTTGTACAATTCAGAGATCAGATATATAAGAGGTGTAAGTATTAACAGAATCTGCTACTTGTATATTGAAAAAGACGGAAATAACTATGTTAGCCCTGGTAGTAATGAGATTCGATGAGATATTATATCAATAAATGACGGTATAAATTAATACTGAAAAAACGCTGTGAATATTCGGTTGAGGTCGAGATTTATTGCGTAGTGTCTTAAAGAGAGGAAGAGATTGAGTACTGAAAAGCAGTAGTTGCGGGTCCATTTATAACCTTACGACACACGGTTCCTAGATTGTTGGTTTGTTTTATAGACATGTACAGGCACATACAGGAGTTTGTTGTATATACATGAAATCATTGGTCTCTCTTCGAATAAAAACGTAGTTGAATTAAACCTGAATTGAATAGTTGTACTAAATAATTGAACTTGTTCTAAATATCTTGAGTAATATCCATATCGATCAATGTAAAGATTTATGCAAGGCAATAACTATACTATGAAACATAAGTGTCGTGTTATGTCAAAAATTTAACTGTATGTCGTAACACAAACCAACAAACTAGGAACCGTGACTACTACATCCTCTTACGATACTACACTTTGTCTGTATGGACCTGCATACATACAAAGAGATTAACTTACAATGTCATTATTATCTGTATATCCAATCGGCATATCCTAAAAGCATCATAAAAGGACCATGCAAATGACTGTGATTCGGACACAAAAATGTTAACGCAATATGTAGTCAATAATTCTGCAATGAATTTGTGAATTATTGCAGCGGATGAAACACTAAAATGTTTCCTCGTTCGGTGAATACTTTAACAAAAGATGGAATATCAATAATTGATAAATACAAAGGATAAAAGCTAATAAAGCTGCTGCACCGCACATTATACACGACACCGCAATACAGAAGAGTCTCTATTTTAGGTTGTGTATAGAATCCCCACAACAACTAACTTGAAGATAATGCTGTCAGACTGATGCACATGAACGAGCGACTTCTGCTGTTTTAAATTATTCGTTCGACTGAGAAACTAGATCTTCTACTTATTTTCTCATGTGGCTTCCCTTCTGTTTTGATTTCCATTTCAATCCCACGCTTCTATTTTGTATTCATTTGGATTCAGTTACCTATAATGCAGATGTATATCATCATCCTTGTACTTTATTACGTGTATTTATGTAGACACACAAGATATGAATTCTTCTTTACATGCAGCGATCTACCTGACAGGACAAATAGAAATATATATACAATCGTGAACAAGTTTCCAAATATGCCAATGCAGAGAAATATATGTAAACCTACCACACACATTGACTTTTACAACCACTACAGTTCAACTATGACATTCCCCTCACATAACATGGCAATATTATAACGCTATTACAAACCTCTCCAGCACTTGAGGTGCGCAGTCTGGATTGAGATTAAAATGTAAGATTATCCAATGCAGTTTGGGAAGAGAGACGGGGAAAAGATGACATTACGTTCAGAATAATATTTTATTTCTCGTATAAAATGAATATCATTTCATCGTGTCACGTTATACATGTGGAAAACAGCAGCAACACATCATCGCACTCTACAAGGAAGACATAAAGCCATACTTGTCATTGAGAAATTAGAAACAAGATTCTAGTTCACATATTATAACATGTAGGGTGCAATTGTATACGTATAGAGGTAGACTTTTTTTACTGAAGGTATGTACATAATATAGACAGAGGAATTCCTTACGCGTTTGGTAGTGCAGTACTTGATACTGTTATATTATTGTGTTTCGTCGACTGGGTTATGTCTTCGTTTAGTTTATTGTAAACGTGTGTAAAGCAAAGAAAGGGAAGAAGATGGAGAGGAAGGAGATTGAAATCAATCTCCTCATGCATCATGTATAATATCCTTCAAGACTTTCGTCGTTATGCTCATAACTCTAATACCACCATCTTAGAAATCCCACTCTATCCATACTTTCCAGTTTTGATCTGCTCCCTACGGGTTTCAATGCTTCAAGAAATTCGAATATGCTTTTATATCGGTACCTATATATTCATTTATACTCGCTCTATGTCTAAATATGCAAGAAATACATGTACAGTCGACTGATTTTGGCTAGACTACGAATGTATTCTGTGCAAACAAAATTCTGCTATAGGAAAAAAGATTTTCGTAACGGGAAATTATATGAAAGATGAGACGAATGTATATAAAGAGCATTTCTTCTATTTCTTCTTGCTTATCTAATAAGATTATAGGGATGAGATATCGTTTCCCTTTGGAGGATCCCTAAAATTTTGATTTCGTACTGGAATACTTACGAGTACACACATATATCTTGAATATCTTCAAGTCTTCCTGCGTACGCAAATCTACAAAGTCAGTCAAAGAAACCAAATTTAGTCAAAAGCTCCGGCTCCATGTTCGTAGTAAACCTGATCTTATTTTGTCTTAAGAGGATCTGTAGGCAGAAGCACACGTAGTGCACTCACTTATAAGTTTGTCTAGTATCTGCAAGATTATTTTAATCTCTAGAGATCTGATTGAATTGAATTATTCAAAAAAGACGCAATCAAAAGTTAAGAGCAAGAAACTACTCGTGTGGAAATCGCTCAAAGTGTTTCGTCAGCTTAACCATGATCATTGTGGGTGAGCCGTAAGAAATTATAACACCTAAACCTTCAAAGTTTTTATTTAATGCAGTCTTTCAACATTGAACTACTGTTTATCTGCTTCAACAAATATGGAACATGGGATTAGTACACACAACAGGCTGATAGCATCTCCATTACCAATTATTCCTTAATACATAACAAAAAATAATTTATTACTTCAACCCGCAAAGTGAGTATTTATTTCTTCCAGGTATAAATTAGCAGCAGTCTACACCTATCCCTGTACGCAGATTATCAACACATGTTTAATAGCATAGCATAATGTGTGTGCAACATTTGCGTTTACATGCACACGTACAGAAATAAATACCTATAGCTACAAATGTTCATTTATTTAGGTTGGTCGCATTTGAAAACATCTTTGGGTAAAACGTGAGTTGCACAAACAATGATAAGGCATTACTCAAATTCTATTTTTTGAAAGGAAATATTTTTTATCCTTATAGAATTACATGAAAAATCATTTTCTATAGCATTACGTGTATCTTAAAGGGTGATGTTTCATCTGAGACTTTCTATAGTAGCTATATAGAATACTTAAATAGCTGGTGGACCTCTCTGGATGAGGTACCTGTCATTGTACAAGCTTTCAGAAGGTAAAATTAGGAACCAGTTCAGCCAGCAAAGGTTCAAGTCGTTCTTCCCCACTTAAATACTCACTCTTTCCATCGTTTGACTTTCCATCTATTTATTTGTATATTCAAGTGTTTTGCTGAATTTACGTGCGTATAATTCTAATGCTATTGCATGTACACCCATAGAAAAACATTTGCGTGAATATAGCGGAACGTTTTTCTACTTACATACTTCTACAGTAAATGTTCCTTCTGTGTGTGCAGAGGAAGAAACTTATAAATTTGTGCGTTCATGTTTCTATCGCTTTCAGACTTTCTCTGACTGAGTCCCTGAGGACGTTCAATGTCTCGATTCGCATTCGTAATTTCCTAACTGAATTTCTTTTATGTTACAGAGGAAGTTTGCAGACCTCGAACAAACATTTCACATTGCTTCATCGATTATACATCCATTCCTTGCGCACCAATCCATCCATTCCTCCTCCAATACTGCTACAGTTTACTTATGTATGTATTTATGCGAATCTTTCTTCCAAACACAATGAATTTCAAGCAACTCCACTACCAATACGAAGAAATGCAGAACTACTACTACTCGAGTCAACAAATCCTTATCAGTAAATATTTTTATAGAAACATCCAGCTACACAAATTACAGATTTTCATCTACTTACTTCCTTCGTCTGGATAATATTGCACGAATAACGCCTGCAGTAATTTACGGAGTAAATATTTGGCACGTTATGCAATTAACCAAACTAATTCTGTGAATTGTATTATCCGTATAGGATTAAAGGACAAACTTTCCGCTCTGATAAAATTTTAATGTAGTGCAAACGTGGGACTGTAATCTAAAATAAATTTAGGTATACTGTAAAGCTTGCTTATACATTTCCGAGAACTGGCAACACATCCCTTGTACATAGTGTATAATTAATGTCATTTAATCAATTAATGTGCCATACCGCCTTACGAATGTACCAATCTACCCCTTTCATTTCTATTTATGTCAATTCAACTCTAACTGCAATATTGGATTGCTCTGACACGACATGCTATAAACTATAAACCACTATTGAATTACCTTAATGTGAACTTCAACTTCAAGTCAATATAATTCGAAGCGCACACAGACCATGCATTTTATATGAACATTACTTAATGTTCTCCGAATTGACTTCGCCAAAATACCTGCTGTATTAATACATTTCTATTAGAATATGCATTACAGTGTCAGTATATTTTATGTTTCCGATTTCATTCAAATATTCACTACCTAAGGCGATACGCATACTATAAGGTCACCTTCTTACAAAATATTACCTGTTATGAACATATTATTATGTATTATGTACAATTCCACCTGGGTTGTTCTTGAAAACCGACTCCATTAGGTATGAAATAGTTTCAAATGTAATAAACCATCGCAAAACGGATTAAAAATGTATCGGAAAATTGCCTGTTCAGAGAG